>VZSG01000718.1:226927-260532 GCA_013398315.1 Nothoprocta pentlandii
TTTTTTTTCTGTTTATGGTTAATATTGAAAAGCATAAAGTCCAAAAGCTTTTGTTGAAGTAGTTAAGTTTATAGATGAATTAACTGAGAATGAAATGTCTAAAGTAAGAAATCATTGATTTAATGAGTACCAAAATCCAGTAGCCTTTCCTATCTCTTGCTTACTCTGCCACATGTATCTGTCCCAATGACTAGTCTTTACAATTATTCATAGGCCCTTTTTAAAATTAAGTACAAACTATGTCAATACATTCTCCTGAGATGGAGTTTTGTTTTCTTTTCATTCTCATTTTCATTCTGGAACTGTATTCGGTGCTACAGGGCTTTGCAATTTAATCATATCTTTTCCAGCCAAGAGTCAAATATATATTATACGTGTATATATGTATGCATGAATGTTTACTTCTGTAGTAACTCATTATTTTAGCCTTTTAAAATACACATAAACATTGATGGATATAAAATGTTTAGAATTTGTAGAGCTGAAAACATGGTGATAGATTTTAGCATTATCACAGTTTTGCCCTTTGCACGGCTCAAGGACTTATTCTCCTATGAAAATTATATTCATACCATTGGAGAAACCTTTTCTTTCTCTTTTCTACTTTGTTTTCTTTTGCAGGCATAATCTATACAATGGCAATAAAAAATAAAGCTTCTGATGAGTTTTGCCAGTATATCAGAATATTTTCTATTATTCTGTTGTTTGCTTTAGAGGACTCGTGGAGGATGTGGCTTATTTTTGGTTGTCACAGACCTACACCCAGCAGATGCCAGAAAGACCTTTAGAAGTCCTCTCTGCTTGCAGGAGCTCCTGATGCTGAGGTTTGTATGCTATTTAGAGAGAATATTCACAAATTCCTTTATTGCTTCTGACATGAGTTTATGAAAACTGGCCAAAATGGTGATTTCAGTGATCTCTGTGGAGGAATATACTTTTCCCCATAACAAATTGTTTGTAATATGAAACAGTGTGTTTGTTCCATGGCAGTGACTCCAAAACCAAAGTATTTAGGTAATCATAACATGTGTTGCGAGGAGAAGCTTCTGTGGCCTGCTCTGCAAGATCAAGGACCTATAAGATGAGTATATGCCCCACAGTCAGCAGTGGTTGTTTTTATGCTTCACTTTCCTCTGGGATTGTTTTTGGATTTTGCCTGCCTGAGCTAACCTATGTTAGTTACATTAAGATTTGCATAGCTTGTAGTATTGATACACGATTAACAATTAAAGAAGTGTATTAAGAATATTTTATCTAATGACTAATGTGAAAAAATTACTTCAGCCACTGTTCTGGGACGAGTCCACTTAAAAAGTAGATGCTGCCTTCACTTTCTCTACAACACTGATCAATACCCTATTCCCTCCTTGGAAGGGAGGTTGAAAAACCTCCCTTGTACTAACAAGGACACTTAACTTCTCCATCAATCATTCCTGAAGACCGATTTATGTAAGTAACCTGTTAATACCTCTCTAAAGCCATACTGTTTGTGCTACGAATGTGTGTATAGGTGTGCTGTTAAAAATAACATCAGGAAGCAAGAAACATGACAATATTGGGACTTCCTTCACTCTCTTTGGTGCCCTCTCTCTGGATAACTGAGCTCCTTGCCCTCTCCCTCTCCCATGCCCCAACCATTAGAGCCTTCTTCAGGTCTCCTCTTGGGCTCCTCTCACTATCTGCACTGCTCCCATCGTGGTACCTTACCAGGCAAGGGCAGAAGCCAGGTGAGATGCAGCTAATTGGACTTGATGCTTTTGCCCCCATTGTTTGCACTGCAGGTTGCAATTTGTGCACTACAGAGACACCTCTCATGTTGTCACTAACCTGGTAGTGCTGGTCCTACCAATATTTACACACCTGCTTTCATTTAATTACGTAAGTGCAAAGAGCTCTTGAAGTGGAGCCTGTGGCCTCACCTGCATTTGGTTCAGCCTGGAACTCAGCACTGTAGGCACTTTGGTACATTTGATGCAGGATAAGAAAATAATTTCAAGTGATTTGAATCCCAATTTAAAAAGAATCTGACTTTGAAGTAAATCACGTGAAGTAATTAATATTGAATGTAAGTAGGTTATATCGAGGCCAACATATGAACAGAGTTATTGTGTCTGTTAGCAACTTTGTTTATTGCACAGCAATAAAGCCAATATGGAAAAAAATAGCCATTATTTAGGAGAGAACAGTCAATTTTCTGGAGCTGAAGAGGCAGAAAGGAGTCACAGTGTGGTCAGTAAGACCCCCCTGGTCCGTGGCACTACGAGGGTGAGTGCTCCATCTGCACAGCACAACAGTGTCATAGCAGCTTTCCTTTGAGTCACCCATAACATGGGTGACCCATGACATGGTGCATGTTTAGGGATAAGGTCAGGAGTCAGTTTACTAATAAGACTGGTTCCAAAAAACTAGCTGAAGACCTGGGCAAGAGGAAGTGTATCTTCAAGTGCCACCATACCTGCATTCCCCCAGGATGTGAACTTCATGGAAAGCTGCCTGTCTCCTGCCAACTTTACAGACCATTTTCTGCAAACTGTTTTTACTGCCTCTGTAGTGAGGTCTGTGTTGTACCTTGCTGAGGATAAGTGAAAAGACACCATGCTGGGCATCAATGGTATATTTACAGTGGGTTGATCCAGTGAGAGTATTACTGAGGAGGTGAAGCATGGGGAGATGAAGGGATGAGAAGTCACCTGCTCTGGCTGGTTACCAAGTTCTTAGGGTAAATCTACAACTTGTATTTTTCTGCAGCCTTCAACATTTATGTCAATCCATATGGATTTGTCTTCTCAGAGGGAACACAAGCAGCACTTGATGTGTATATTGCCATTTTTGCAGCCCATATGGTCTTCTTAGGTTCTTCTCAGGTGTTTGGCAGAAAGAGGTTATTCAGCAGCAGCTTAATTTGTGGTGTCTCAGGGAGTTGGGGAAACTCCTGAGGGAGGCAAGCAAATAATCCCGGGTCCAGAATTAGCTTCTGTCTAGGATACCTGGTAATTGGCAATGATGTCTAGTATGGGAATAATTTAAGATAAAAATGAACTTCCCTGAGGAAGGAATGATACCTAAAGAATTATATTAGTAAAGACCTGTTCTGAGAGATGCTAGTGGGGTCTTCTATAATAGGCAACTCATGGATTTTCACCCCATAAATAGGAAATAGGAGCAGGATATACATAGGAAAGGATGAAGAGGTGTTAGAGCAAATGTTTTACATATTTCTGCATGCTTCTGGTTTGGGTCAACCCTCTGAAAAGTAAGACTGTCTGGGTAAAGCAGGTCTAGGAGATGCTGCTATTTCAGCCAGAGCAAAAGATTGGGCAGTCAGCCACATTAATTTAGGCTAAGCTGAGTATAAATGAGGCCCTTTCTACTCATTCAGTGTTAATCATATCGTTAGTTAGAAAAGCAAAAACGGCTCTGTAGAAACCCAGTCAAGTTGCTTTTTGTTGTGAACTTAATACTAGCATGTTGTTATTGCATGGAATTTCTGTCTTCCTAAAAGATCTTTGAATTTGACTCATGTCTCTTGCATAAGCTTAATTCTGCTGATTGAATAATGTTTTGGTATTTCACAGAGGTAACCCCATTTCACCTGTTTTGTGTTTAAAATAAACATGTAATCATAAATAAACCCCTGCAAGAAGAAATTACGTGTCTCATGAATTATACATTCAGTCAGGGCATAACAACTCCAAAATAATATGGAAGAATCAAATGAGAAATAATAATATAAATAGTGACTTCGACATCATCAAAAATGCAAAAGCACAATAAAAATGTTAAGGTGTACCTTCCCTGAGAGACAGGCAGATATTGTTCTGCTCATTTTATACATGAGAGAAAACAACTTAGAAAAGATGGCTTATTATTTTTAAAGGTGTATTTAGACTAAATAAACAATTAGATCACATGTACTACCTAAATGTTGACTAATGACGGCTTTTCCTTAATACATGATCAAAATACAGACCTGCTCTTAGGAAAAGGTTTGAGTCAGTTAATCCAAAATTATCCCACTCTAAGTCTCTGGTGCTTAGCTTATTAAATGTTTGGAAAAATACAATTAAATCCTATTTTCAGACCTGTTTTTTGAGCATGCCTCGTGCCCTCCACTTAAAACATTGCCTGCAGGTACTCTGCCCCATGCTTCATACACAAAAGCATGGAAATATTTATACACAGGCACAAAGCAAAGCCACGGACAGCCAATGCGTTTGACTGTCAGCCAAAGGCATCTGTGTGGTGCTTGTCCTCACTGAACCTTCTTCTGGTATTTCTTTTGTGTTTCAAGCCCGTGTAATGTTTGCCTTCCAAAAGCAACGGGCTAGCGTTTAATCGGTTCCTTGGTTTAGTGTGGAGAATGACAAGGGTTCTTCTTTAAAACCTAAGCTTTAGTATATACGTCTTGTCCAATGTTCTCTGAGAGGCCAAGATGAAACACAAGTATGAGGAAGAGCTGAAGCAAGGGTTGGACCAGTTTGGCTTGTTACTTATCTCACAGGTGCTAATTGCTGCTGCCGAGCACGTTCAGCCTTGTGGGCTGCTTTACACTGGGAGTTGAATATCAGTCCCAGAAAATATCAACGTAAAACTTCTTGAAGGCTTGGGAAGGGAAACCAGCTGCAGGCCTCTCTCCAAAAGATGTCTGATCCAATTCAGATATGTGGAGAGAGGGGGTGTGAGTGAGATGATAGGCTCCTCCATCTGGAAATGAGTTTTTCCTCGGAAGCGTTGACATCTCCTTGCTTGCTGACTCCCCAAGCCTCGTTGAAGGTACTCGAGGTGATCTAAGGTAGTGCTGCTCCAAGAGGACAAGGTCTGTCCTGCATGGCAGCTCTTTCTTGTGCTCCTATATCTTCCCCGTATTTGCAGTAGTTCCTGCACTACTGCCTGGAAGTGTTGTGTACTGGATTCGGGCTGAGCAACACTGTGAAAAGTGTGAATGCAGCCAATGAACAGGTCAAAATTGTCTGTGCATAAACATTTTGCAGGGTTTCATGCGGCCTGACATGCTGAGCTCAAAGCCTTTGCCCTTTCTCCCTCCAAACTTGCATCCATGTGTTGCTCCAGACACTGCTTAAGAGTATAAAATGCACAAGTTTAGTATCACTGAAGTGATTCCTTTTCCTTAAGCAACGCCAAAGAAGGTTCAGAAATATATTGCAACCACCTCACTCCAGCTGTTATCATGTAGTATCACACTCAGCTTGTGGGTTCCCAAACATTCTTATTTTAATGAACTACTGGGAATGTGAGACATGCCAGGTCAGCTCTGACAGGGGAAGGAGGGGCACTTCTACATATGAAGTGATGCCAATAAAGAGCACTCCAGATTCCAACACCGTTAAAAGTTAGGGGAGTTTGGCTGCATTTTAGCTCGAGCTGACCCCGAAGGCTTGGAGGTGCCTGGAGGTGCTGGTTGTTATCAGTGCACACTGGTTGCATCTCTGGCTGCAGGACGTAGGTGGAGTTGTACAGCATACCATAAAGGACTGTTGGGGAAGGGCTTTCCCTGCTTCTTAGTTTTCTTTTGGTTTAATGTGACAGAAGGTGATTAACAAACAACTCTCTTGTCCCATACCAGTGAGTATGAGGCCTCTACCAACTCATTGCTTTTGTGTGGCAGCTACAGAGGCTGCTCCTTGTGACCCTACCGTCCTGATACTCCCCCAGACCTCTTTTGTGGAAGTGGATGGGAGGGCACCAGGCTGAATATGGGATTTTGTACTAATAATATGCTCAGTCTCATAGCCACAGTGAGTTGCAAGACAGTAAATGTGCCATCCAGGCCATCCTCTCTCTCGCCTCTGTTATGACCATGACCACCTCAAAATGCCTATCAGCTGCAACCACAGACAATCTGGAATGCTAGGTGAGCTTGTGCACTGAGAGCACGCCTGAGGTACCATATCTTCCCACATCCTCATCTAGCATTATATTTTGTGTTGCAGCAATGCTTTTAATTTGCCATTTCAGAGTCATGCAAGTGGGAGGATCTTGGCCACTCTGCACTTACCCCACCCACGACTATTTTATTTATTTTTTGTTCAATAAATTTCTTTATGGAAGTGTAGTTGGAATTTGGGGTATTCTTTTGTTTAGCAGTGCTGTTAATAGACTGGTTTAAATGTCCTAAGAACTATTAGTTTTAATTTAACAGGACTATGGTGTAAGGTTAATGAAGTGTCTATTGATTTTTGCAAACAATATTGGAGAATAAGAACTTTGAAACATAAAAGTTTTTGCATAACCTCCACCTTTGGATGATTCTTAATCCAGTGCCTTTTAATTAATCTATGACCAATGCATTATATTTAAACAGGTATTTGCTGTAACTGCTGGTTCCTAATTAAAACAGAGCCAGGGAAAAAAATAAAAAAAAATGCTCCAAGATGTTCTCTGAGATGCAGCTTTACTCCAAGTGGAGATTTCCATTGACATCCGCCTGGCATCAGTGACTTTTTCTGGAGAAAGGAAGATGAGGAAACACATGGACTGGGAGGACAGATGCCTTTGAGAGGTGCTGTATCAAGGAGGCCACTCTCTTTTCTGTGCTGGTAAAATACTCTCAAATTAGTTTCAAAGAGGTGCCCCTGCCACAAGTCCTATTAATAAAGAAAATATCAAGCAATAGAGGGACTTTCATCAGGAAGATTTGGGAGAAGCAGAGTGTGAGACAAAAGTGAATGGGTGGCAGTAAGGACCAGCACTTCTGTAAGATTTCACCTATAATTGTTGTGATATGGAGTGGTTTTAGTCATGGATGTTATTCTGTGTGCTAGGGTATCGCTGGTTCAGGGAACTGCTTGCAAGGCTGGTACTGTAGATGTGTCCTGCTGACCACTGCCACCTTGGAGAGACTGGGCACTAGCAAAGGATGGATCTTTCTCATGCTCCAACAGCAGCAGCTTTTCCAGGTAGACTAAAGCACATGCGGGTGAGCAACTTGGCTGCAGCCAATACTGCACTCGCATCTCCATAAAGGCCCTATGAATGGAAAAGTTCAGCTTCCAGCACTTCCCCCAAAACATCAAGCCTGCTTAAGAAAATATGACTGGTTTTAGTTTGGATTGATGGATAAGTAGTTGTTACAAAAATTACTTTTACAGTACAATCAACTTCAGAGTTTACCAAGAGTTATGCAACTTTGGTGTGTTTAATAGTACTTTAATCTGCAAGATTGGTTCCTCTCAATGAAAAACCTGACACTGAACTGCTTTCTGGACTCTTTCAAAAAGCACAACTATCTGAATTCAAGCTTTATGCAGATAAAATTAGAGAGTAAGTCGTTCCTCGCCTTTAAGAAGCTTTTCAAGAGAAAAGAAAGCAAGTTATAAACTGCAAGGACGAATAATTTTCTCTTACGGGGTGGGAGTATCTTGCAAAGCTTGGTATCAATGCAAAGGTATTCATGGCAAAGAAGGTTTTTAGCATGGGAATAGCTCCAGTATTGTAGAAATCCCAGTGAAGATAGTTTTTCTTATTACACTGCAGTTACTTGATGCAAAGCCTCTATTTTGTTTAGTGAAGCTTTGCCTCGCGGTGATGCTGAGGTAGAAGAATTTTTTAACAGGGTTTTGTTTCCATCAGGTTTTACGCTCAGCCAGCCAGGCAGAATTTGCTTTCTCTGTGAAAAGACTTATTTTGTATCCCCAAGGGTGTATCTCTCAAAGTCAATATCGATGGGCTCCAAGGGAGCCTGATCCCTATCCCGCACTGTCCCTCACTGTCATCATATCATGGATTTTCCAAGGGACAGGACTCCCCAAGATGCAAATATGTCATTTCTGTGACCCTGGCTGAGTAAAGAGAAGAGGAGTGACTCTAGAAACCAAGTTACTCTGGTGCCTCTGACATGGAAATATCCTGGCTGAGATAGCAGAGGTACACACAGCAGCCAAATTGAACAGAATTTAATCTGGCCTTTTCTCTGCTGATTGAGAGGGACAGAAAATAAGCAATCTGTTTTGAACCTTCTGCACTCTGTATTTGTGCTATGCATTAATAGCCTCAGAATGGAATGAGGGAAAAATGAGGCACACCATTTGCAAATTGCCTCAAATATTTAAGTTAGGAGAGGAAAAATGAAAATATGTAAATGCATGTTTTATTATTCATTCCCAGTAGCTTTCGCTTTTGGATGAGGCAAACCAGCAGAGGTGATTATCTCAACACCTTTGCATCTTAGTTTTTAGAAGGGGGCACATGAGCCATTGGGGTTGCAATAGGGAGCCAAAAGTCCTTCTGCCCTTCCTGGGTGGTAGATGAAAGCTGGAGCTGTGTGCCATTGCTAATGGATAAAATGCATCTGAGGAGAGAGGAGATACGTGGCTGCTGCAATCCTGTGGAGAACATAGGACAGAGAAGAGGAGGAAGGAGGCCACAGGTGAAGCTTGGACAGTTGGCTCGTGGGGTGAGATCCCACCAGGAATCCCAACTGGCCCTGGCTATGCCAAGGAGCAGGAGCAATGGGTGGAGTCTGGGTTATTTTAAGGAAATAATACTTGAAAAGGAAGCAGCTGAGAGCTTGAACTTTTGGGAGGATGCTGGTGAGTCAGTTGAGAAGCTGACATGCTGCTGACAGGAATGATTTGAACCGTGGATTCATCGCAGGGGACTCTGGATTAACGTGCGGGATAGATGGAGATAAAAAACTAGAGGTGTCTAGTGACAGGTCCCAGAAAACCTCTAGATGATTTTAAAAATAATAACCTAAGTGTGAGATTGTGTAATGAGCAGAATAAAAAAAATAAAGAGCAATTATTATTATTTTGACCCTCTAGGAATTCACCATCCATCCTTACCAGAAACTTTGTGCTCTTGTGCCTGCTCATTGTCTGTGAGAGCAGAGGGAGCTCAGAAATGTATCCAAAAAATAATTGATCCGAAGAAAAGTTATCTGTGAAATGCAGGAGGAAAAATACATATGCAAATATATATTTTTTTCATTTAGAGAGGAGTTGGATGCAGAGATATGGCAATGAGATATAAAATAACATAGAGTAGAGAGAAAGTAAATCAACCCAACCAAACTTCCTTCTACTATGAGGACAGTGGAGGTTTCTGTGCTGTAGAATGTATGCACTGACTTAAAAGAGTTAGCTGTCTTACTAGAAGGAAGAAACCCAGTGAGTGAATCCCAAAAGCTCTGTATATCCTGATTCAACCAATTATCTAACCTTTGCAGCAGTCAAATGCCTGTTTCACTGTTACCCTTTTACAAGATATCTCACTGAAATGTAGCACATTTTACCAAATACTGGTTTCATTAAAGGGAATGGTGATTTTACAGCCACATAGGTTTAGCATTCGACATGAGTCTCTTCAAATATTTTGCTTTTGCTTGCTAGCAAACCGGGGGGCTAACTGGCACTGCAGTTCTACCTTGTAAGGGGGACATAAACCCCATGGAGAACATTTTGTGTTCCCGTGGACATAAAACCCCATGGAGAACATCTTGTGTTCCCGTCGGGGTGAAATTCAGCACTTGCTGTGAGGAACAGAGGGGCTCTGTGCGCGGGCAGCGGCCGCAGGCCGTGTCTGTCCGGCCTGCACGTGGGGCAGCCCCCAATGCTGGTGTTTCGGCAGCTGTGAACAGGGGCTCTTTCTTCCTCACATGCACAGGCCTTGTTTTTTGAACTTTTTCACTCCCAGGGAAGGATTAAGTCTTGCTCCAGACCTTACAAGCCTTCGATGTGGTCAAAACAGCTGCTCTCCTGAGTTACATCACAAGTTTCTCCCTCCCAGTATTTCATCTTGGGAACCCTCGCAGAAGGGTTTGTTTAATGAAAAATGTGAAACCAGGACAAGCTCAGAGCGGTAGTTCCAATCTATGCATCTGGACGTGTTCCAGTTCCTGGCAATGGGCAAGTTAATACTTCCAGGCTGCAACCTCCCCTGACACGCTTACCCCCATGACTTTGTCTAAACTCTTCCTGGAACACCTTGCACCCCTTTTTATCCTCCTCAGGCAGGGACTGGCTACAATATTTTTGTTGAATAGTTCTTCTCTTGATCCAGGATAAGCTGGTTTTGGCTACAAGGTGAAAACAGCTCTGTAGAGTCTCACTTGGACATGAATCTTCTGTGACTCACTTCCACCTCACGTTCCTCCTTGTTTCCAGCAGCCTCTACCCACCTCCATCCATTCTGCTTCTGGGCAGTCCCACAGGCCCTCTCCTGCCCCACAGTACCACATCTGGTTGTTTTGGGGGGAGAATCAGCTGCCATGAGGAGTTGCACTTGAAATGCATGAGGAGGGGACACCTTTGGGCTCTCAGGAGCCCCACAGGGAACAGGTCAACAGCACAGTGAGCCCCTTCTTCCCCAGCACCACATACACATCCCTCACCACGCCATGGGCTGCAGTGCTGTTTCATCCATCAGAGAAGGTCCAAGATATCTGAAGATTCCTCAAAACCTTACCTCTGTTTCTAGAAAAGTCAAGCTGAATTTCAGCGGAAGGTGCTTAAAAATCCACTTCCTCATGTCTGTAAATATAGGCTTAAGTGATCTGGTGCTGGCTTGGTGTGCTTTTACGCAACAACGCATAGTTCCAAACTGCTTAAACTCTGACTAAATTGCACAGCAGTACATTAGTAATTTTCAGGTTCATGCTAGGGCAGCCTATTTAAAGCATCTAAACTGTTTGGATTACTGTATCTCTAGCCTGTGCTTTAATCGTGCACGTATTCCTGCAGCTGATAGCAGGACACTGCAACCTGTAGGAGGCATTGTGGTGACTTCAGTGTCCCCTGTGGGTCCGGGGAGTTAAAAATATTGACACGACCCCAGTGTTAGGGCCTGGGAAGGGGGTCGGTGCTTTGCGTGTGGAGATTTGGGTCTGCTTAGTCCCTGGGGCAAAAAGCAGCCATGAAAAGGATACTGTTCTTCCTTTAAGAGCTGCAGAACATTTGAAATGTAAACAATTAGTCAAGCTTTTCCTTTAAATAATGACCTTTTTTGTTTTTATTTTTTGCATTTACAGATGTGCAGCGTGGCTGGCTTTAGTCTCTCTGCCAGGAGTTTCAAGCTAGTAGCTGGTAGCAAGGTCAACGTGGAGCTTTCTGAGAGGAAGCTCCTTGGAAGTGAGTGATCCCAGAGCCCAGCGCCAAATGGTAATGAAAGAACATGTTCCCCAAATGCTTCACATGTGCCTCAGATGGCTGCTTTCCAACTCACAGACAAGGAACATGGGAAATGTGGGAATATCAAGACCGCTATCACATATCCTTAGCAATCAGCCATGGTGGCTTATGGCTGTCAGCCCATGAGCTCCTCTGCTTGAAACAGGGCCATTAATACATTGATCTTTGTGCTTAATAGTCCTTGAAGTCTTCCATGATTTTTTCTTTTTTCTTATTTTTGTGCTAAGAAAGTGTCTTGCCTGGTGCTTTTCTTTTTACTCTTGTCGCAAGAGTTGCCTTCCGTTCTTTTGTTTTTTTTTTAACACATGTCCTCTAATTTTGTTGTGTAGTTCCCTATACCTCTTGGTACCATTCCACAAAACCCATCCTCGTTCTTTCTTTCCTCTAGATCACCAAGAAACTCATGGGAGAGCACATATTGCCACTCGTGTCCCGGCCTCCTGCTGCACAGAGGGGTCAGCAAAGCTGAGGTGGTCCAAGCTGACCTCTCCATGGATCCAGCATAGTCCTGGTGTGAAAGTAAACCAAATCCATCCACTTCTCTCTGCTCAGTACCTTCATATGTATTTCTCTAGCACTGCTCTGCTGGTCAACTAAAAGCAGTTTTGTTTTTGTTGTTGCTAGTGTAATTAGATTTTCCTCTGAGATCTTCCTATGTTATTTTCAGAGTACAGCTGAACCAACTGCAATTTTAACAGACTTTCTTATCTAGGAGATAGGATGCAGGAGACTGAGGGAGTTTAATTTTTTTTCCTTCTCTCTTTGATTTTCATTTAAATTGCTTTTTCATCTATCATTGTATATAGAACTGCTTACCTGGAATAATGACTTCGGAAGTGCTGTGTGTTCTATTTTCTTTCTTTTTTCTTTTTTTTTTCTTTTTTTCCCAAAATACATCACCTGATTTCCCTAGTAACTAGTACAACAGTTAATGATGAATTTAACAAATGAAAGGTTTGGCTTTAATTTTATCAGGTTACTAAATTGCAGATTCAGCTCCCTGTTTTTATTCATCCAGCACAATGTGTTGTTGCCAAAAGTGCTCTTCTGGGCTTTCTATATTCATAGCAGGGAGAATAGCACCCACAGAAAACTATTTAACCTGATAATCTTCAACATGCACAGATGTGCTGCCCTATGGAGATGTCTATTTTTCTGCTTGGACAAAAAGAGCCTAGATGATTAATTTACACTAATGTAGGCTATGTCTAAATAAGACAAACTTCCCATTCCCATCCTAATTTAGCAGCTTATTTAAACAGTTCCAAACATTTTTAGACCAAGAGTATATGAAATATCTTACTGATCACACAGTACACTGAGAATGCTCAAAATATTTTTTCTTCAGTATGTAATTCGGTAATTACATTTCTGAATTACATTTTTCTGAAGAAAGAGAATTCTGAAGAGTTCTGAATTTATCTTATGAAAAAAATAATGTTGTTAATCAAAAAGTGGTACTTTGTATAAAAAGTATTAAGTGTGACATTGTTTCAAATGAATTAGAACATGATTTTCATAGAAAATTCTTTATTTATTCATATTATCTTTATTCATGTTATCTCTGTCATTTGTACAATGAGCAAATTATATCTCTGTCATTTGTACAATGAGTAAATTAAGGTGAGTCAACAAAAATTCTTAAAAAAAAAGAATTTAGTAATGAATAAAAATGATAAATAAAAATGATATAACACACTTGTTTTCTAGAGGTACAGTAAAATCCCTCCTGTAAATGAGGATACTTAGATACTCTAGATAGGGCTCTATTTAGCATGAAATGTGTGCTTTTCATATTGAAATTTTGGGTGATCTTTTGCTCTTCTGCCTTTTCCCTTTATATCCATTCTAGGCTTCCACTCATTGTCTCTTTCTTGAATGGAAAAAGCAGAGACTGTAGAAACTCTGTGGTTTCCATATCACAGGGAAAACATTTCCCAACCAGTGTTAATCTTAGTTATCATGAACTCCAGGGAATTGATGTAGTGAAGTTATGGAAATGGTATGTCTCGATGAAAATCAGCGGTGCTGCTGTTGATGAGGGCATGTTTACCATGCTCTGCGGTGATGGGATCTGTGTCCTGGCCACAGAGCCTCCTGTAGCTCTCATCTCTTGGCCACCCAAATCATAGGGATTTCCTGTATGTTGCCCAACTGCAGGGCAACAAGACACCCATTGCCCTGTCCTCAGCAAACAGCTGTAAAACACTTTTCTTGCACTATTAAAACCTCCTGTTTGAGGAATGGATCCCCTCAATCTTGGGGTGGACCTCCTACTCATAAAGTCATGTTAAAATAATTATATTAGTATTAGTATTAGTATTAGTATTAGTAATAGTAATAGTAATAGTAATAGTAATAGTAATAGTAATAGTAATAGTAATAGTAATTCCTGGGACCCTGGAATTCTGGCTGGCTGTGTTTTATTGCTGCACCTGCTCACTGGCAGGCAACTAACCTCCTATCACTTTTGGTATAACCTTGCACACCACATGTTGCAGCAGAGCCCAAAGCAGGGCCAGGGCTTTTTTTTTTTTTTTAATAGAAAAGTCTATTCATTCTACTTGTTTTGTTAACTGTATTTCTCCTACCCAGATATTCAGGGACCACAGTAAAATACTCCACTGAATTCTACTGGAATGGTGTTGGATTTTTTCTTTATTTTTATCCTTTTCCTCTTTTCATCTATCCTTGTTCTTCAGCTTTGTCTCAGGTCAGAGCCCGCAGGTAACATGCAGCACTTGGCACTTGATGTTTTCCTCCTTTGCAATCTTTTCCATGTGAAATGCACAGCCATCTCTGCCCCCAGCAGATCACAAAGGTAGGAGCAGAGCCCATCATTTCTTTTTTTCCTGTCAGGGAGTTATCCTGGGATTGATAATATATTACAGATCCAACAGTGGTGACGTTACATAGAGAGAGTAGGGTTTTTTTTGTGTCTTCATTTCTTGTTCTTATTTGTACTAATTTGGAGTGGTTTGAACTAAAACATTAGTCAAAACATTAGTGTTACTTATTTGGGTTCTAAAACTCTGGATGAAAGACCAGGTCCCAGTTTAGCAGGCAGCAGGGGCATGTCCAGTCAGTCTGGGTCCCAGCCCTGTTATCTCTTATTTCTGAGGCTGGATGAGGCACTCTATACACTGCACTGCTTAGGAGCCATATGAAACCGCCTGCATCCTGATTTGATTTAAAATATTATCTTGTCTGGAGAAATGACATTCAGATCAAACAAGTGAAAAAAACCATCCCATATGCTCTGAATTCCAAACAAAGCTGGAGTTTGTCTAGGACATAATGACACCAGCCTGTTGTGCTGTTCTGCAATAGCCTGTAATTATTTCTCTCCTCAAACTGTGCATACATCATTGAGGAGGCTGCTACATAAATAAAAAGACTGCATTAATTTCAAGCTACATTAGGAGCACAGAGGTAAAAATAATCAATGTCTGATAAATAGGAAAAAATGGTGAAATTAGAAGAAATCTGACTGGGAGGCTTCAAGGAACTATAGAGAAAGGAAAGAAAAAAAAAAAAAAGAAGCCAATAAATAAAAAGAAACTTTGCTGTCGCTGCAGGATTCAAATACTGCATTCGGGCTTCGTTGGTTCCTTCCATTCTCATGCTTGATCAGTTAGATGCTGAGCAATGTTAGTGCTGCAAAGCTATGGCATAACCCCTGTGTCTTTATCTGTGTGAACAGTCTTATTAAAACCTATCACGAAGAAAATGTGTTTGTGAGACGCCCAGTATGATTTTCTAAATTGCACTGTTACTACAGAGTGAGCAAGACACTTCATCCAACTTAAATGCTCTGTGGAAATTCCCTGGTTAGACATAGGCTGGGCTCAAGGTCTTTCACAGGTTAGACCAAGAGCTCTCGGATATGGATGTTCCTGTTTCCTTTCCTTTAATTCTGTAGTTTGTAGCTGAGATTTCCTTTGGCTTGCCTGAGTACCTTTCCACTTTTATTTTTTTAAGAAGGGGTAAAAGTTGGATTGGAATTTCAACCAAGTCTTGAGTTTGACATTACAAAAAGAAGTGACCCAGGTCACCCAGGTGCCTGTAAACTCTGCTGTGTTTTTGTTGTGCTGAGCAATAGGTGTTGCTGCTTTCCTTTTGTTGAATTCATACATGACAGCTGACTTCTCTGTCTGGAAACCAAATGTAACTCTTACCACTATCACCATTTTGGAATTTGCCTTCAGCCCTTTCACAGTTTCTTCCTTTTTTTTTTTTTTTTTTTTTTTTTTTTTTTTTTTTTTTTTTTTTTTTTTTTTTTTTTTTTTTTTTTTTCTCGAGGCTGCTGGATTGAGCGTGATGCTCAAAGGGAATCAGGTGCTTTCAGTCATCAGGGAAGATGAAGTTAATGTCCGAGATTCTGCATCTTGCTGATGTGAGCAGTGGAAGTTGCAATGTTGGGAGAGAAGAGATTCAGAGCTCTGAGCTTCAGGCAGGGAAAGCTGCAAACCCAAAGGAGAGACAATGGTGAGACTTGGGTTCAAATTCCTGGCATTGGCAAAGCAAGAGATTGCAAAATATCTGGACCTGGACCACCAAAGGAACCAATGAATGTTCTAGGTAGTCAGCGACTCTTCAGTATTTGGAGCCTTTCCTCTACTTTTTTTTTTTTGAATTTGCAATGTCTTGATTTCGGCATTTAGGAAAAAGGAATAGGAGGAAAATGAACATGAATTTCCATTTCATGGAGCATGATATTGGTCAGTTTTTCATGCAATATACTAATGCTTAGTGAGCTACCAACTGGAGATCAAGGATTGTGCCACGTGCTCTAAGGGTCCCCACTTAAGCAGGGGGTTGGACTGGATGATCTCCAGAGGTCCCTTCCAACCTCAATCATTCTCTGATTCTGTGGTTTTTTTTATAGAAGATATTTTGTGAAAATCTATATAAATGCAAGTACTGACAGATCACACTTTCCACTGTAGTTTAGCTATACGTCACTAACACTTATGTTATGGCTAGAGTTATGCCTAACCTCAATTACTGGTACTCCATGGCACGTTTTCCTGGACTATTCACTCAAATCAGTTGCTGTAGCTTAGTGGAATAGCACCACGGAGAAATGTGACTCACCCAGCACAAGCTAACAGCTTGACCCTCTCCAAATCATTGGGAATTGGATTTTTCTTTAGTGATAGCTGCAGCAGATCCAAATAAATTCTTTTATATTTGTCTGCAGAAATACTTAAGTAACAAGTGACGTTTGGGAAATGTGTTAGATATTTTTTCTATCTATCTCTTTTCCTTATTGCATGTTGCTTGATCTTTTACATGACAGTGTCTTTAAAGAGAGCAGTTCCAGCTGCATCAAAATAGTTTTCTTTCAAGAGTTCAAGATCTTGTTTTGTTGATTGAAACCAATTAGAGAGACGAGCTGACACTTTCACTGAACTGTCACTGAAAATACTATAATAAACTGTTCTTTGCGAAATAACCAGCGCTTCTATTAAATGATCTGTAACCCTGGGGGAAGAACTCTGTGGGAATGAAATGTACTGTTTGCTACAGAGTCTCTGCCTGGATCTTTTGAATAATGATCACGCAATGATCTCACATTGGTGACCACAAGAAGTTTCCTTCACTCTTCAGAAGCATCTGCTTATGTTGTCTCCTTTAAAGGTTTGCTATAACTACCAAGCTCTGTGAGCTTTCTAAAAAAAAAAGAGAGAAAAAAATAGAAGGATGTCAGTCCCAGTTTACTCGTCTTAAATAACTTTATCTAGTTAATTGCTTCATAATCCCAACTATAAAAGTGATTAATGAGCTTTTTTCTTTTTCCCTTATGGTCACAAATTATTTGAAGAGCTGTCCTTCTCTGGGAAGGATTTTGTGAATATTCAGCATGAGCATGGTTGGAGATGCGTGGCTATCATATTTCAAAGGCAGTCACATGCCAGCAGCAGCAGAAAATGAAGCACAGCTTTGTGCTGAGGATCACCCCTCTGAAAGACCCTGGCTGCTCTCACGGTTGTGTTTCCATGTAAAACGCCTGCAAGGCACATGCCTCCTGTCTGCCTGCCCTGCACAGAGGCAGAGAATTGCTTAGCAAGAAGAGGAGAAATAGAGCAAGGAACACAGAAATGCTTCAAACCCACGGCGGAGGGTCAAACCGGTTTCCTCAGTTGGGCCAGCTCTCTGAATGTGTGTCAGATGCACCTTGTTTAACCCAAAATCTGTTAGAGAAGATGGCGCCTGTCCTTGACTGTGCTAGGGAGGAAAAAAGCTTGTTCTGCGCTCTTAAATCTTTTTATTTTTTTCCCAAATTCCCCATGACCGTCCATGTACAGGCTTCTCTTATTTTCTCCTTTCTTTTCTATGACCCTGCTCTGACATTTTGTGTATTTAGGACTTCCCTCCACCCAGAGGCAAGTTCCAAGTCTCTCCTTTCTGACACATCTCCCCTCTGCCTTTATTCCTTGTCCTATAGGCTCTCCCCAAGCCAGACCCTGCTCTTTGGGCATGAGAAGGCGTCAGAGATGAGAGGCTCCCACACTCCTCAGCCACTAATCCCTCCTGATCCCATTGCAGCAGTGCTCAACCTGGCCAGAAGCCCACGTGGACAATCAGGCTGCCACCACTGTTTCTCACAGAAATGATCTCTGCTACACTGCTTTACTCCCATGACAAAGCAAGGATTTCTTTCTTGACCAGCTGATGCCTGGCAATTCTCCATGACAAAAAGGGAAGAGGATCCTAAACATGATATTACAGATCTGCTCTAGGTAAAGAATCTTCCTGGTATGCTCTACTGAAGCACTTAGTCTCTGTGACATAGTTATGATGGAGCAGATTATGCTTCAAATATGCTTATTTGGGGCATTTTTTTCCCACAGAGCTACATAAGAGCTGTTGCAGTGCTCAGCTTTACCCATCTGATTTCACCACCTACTCTCCCTGTCTTGTCTCCAAGGTAGAAGTAGGTGCCCTGAGGACCCTGGAGATTTTCTCAGTTTGCTACAGGCACTTGAAGGGATCAAATGGCAAGTGCAGGTGTCAAGGGAAAGGTCTGGTAGTCTGAAAGTCTCCCCAGAAGATCTCATTTTCTCTATTCTGTATTACACATTCTGCTTATTGTAGCACATATATAAGAAATTGCCTTGATACTGAAAGGACTGACTGGCATCTCTGCACATAAATTCAAGTTAGATCACCCGTCACACCACCATAACCCTCTTCTCTGATCCTGCCTGATCTCTCAACTCTGTTTCATCAACTTATGTCATGACTGTAACTCAGCCGCTAACAATTTCATTGTCAGGATTCTGCTTCAAGTACCCTAAACTCCAAAAATGCAGAAATAAAATAGCCTCTCACAAGGATCTTGTACTTTTACCCTAGTAGCAGTCAGTGCTTAGAAGCCTCCCTGCAGTGGCTTCTTTAAAGGCACAATCACTTAGTGTAATGAATAAGAGTTTGAGAGTTGACACTGAATGCAGCCACATAAAGGGATGACCAAGTTGGTGTCTTGTCTCCTGGCGAAAAAACCTGGAAAAGCAAATTTTGTCTCCTCTGTCCTAGATTGGACAAATACAGCAACTTTTAAGCTGCCACTTCACTTCACTCCAGAGAATCCAGGGTTGGGTTTGGAGTCCATTACAAAATTTTCTGCGTCTTCATTATTTTTTATTACTATTTCTTTCACATGTTTTTCAGAATGTTAATTCTATGCTAATTTCTATGTTAATAAAAGCAGGAAAAAGTTTTTTCAGGAATACAGAATTGATCCAGAAACTATTAGCTCTGCCTGATTACTGCTTTCTTTTCCAAATTATTGTTTCGGAATAAAATTCGTCACCCTATGTCTCCTGGCCCAGATATTATTGTAGCATGGCTGTCAAATAAGAGCTGGTTTAGAACCAACAACGGGGAAACCTCCTTTGTGTGCATGACGAGATTGTTTCATGCAGCTTTTCTTGCAAAGTCTGAGTCCTATTTAAATAATGAGAAAATAGCTGTTTGTCTCCAGGAGAATAGTATAAATAACTGCCTTTCAGTGAAACATTTGTGGCTGTTTTTATGTTTTACATGTTGCAACAGCACGCTGCCATAGCGCAGTCTGATATAATTGCTGATGTGTCCAAGCTGGAAAGGAAAAAGAGCAAACATCACAGATTTACTGGGCTTTTGCTTAGGATTTTATACAGAGTTTTCCAAGAGGAATTGATGTTGTTGGAGTCTTATTAGCAAATATGAAATTACTAATCACAGAAGAAAAACACATCTTTGATGTAAGCTCTGTAGGACTAAGTCATTTTCATGTAATTCATGGAATGCCATTTTACACTAGTATCTGGAATATGGAACCTTTACTTATTTTCAGGATGCTTGAGAACAAAAGCACTGGATTGCCCAAAGGCTTGGAGAAGGTTACCCAAGTGCTCATCTTCTGATTTGCTGGACTTGATCTGTGGTCCTATATTGCGCGGCATAAACCCACAGCTCATGACAGCAGTATTTTAGCATCCTGTTTCAAACTCTCAGCAAGTCCATAGGGAGGCAAATGTCAGGGGCCTTAGAGTCCTAAAAAGTCAAACTCCTTCCAGAAAATGATGTCTAGATATAGGAGTTCCTTCATGAGTCTTTTTGTTCTAGGGGTTCAGCAACAGTTTTCAGGGAGTTTTGCAACCCAGATATGTAAGAGAGAGGACCGGCTCCTCTAAGGTGGAGGATGCGTTTGGGGTTAGGCAATCAGAGGGGACAGTGAGGGATCAGTGTCCTCAGGTTCTCTGAAGTGGATGGTTTGGGAATTACTGCCCCTTCTAGAGATGACACCACTAATATCTTGCCTCTTGCAGGAGCAGGAGGGGCCAGGTTCCAGCTGCCAGTGAGACCCTCTCCTGGAGGCAGGAACCTCACAGAATCACAGGATGGCTGGGTTTGGAAGGGACCTCTAGAGATCATCCAGTCCAACCCCCTGCTCCAGCAGGGACACCCAGAGCACGGGGCACAGGGCGGCATCCAGGCGGGTTTGGAAGATCTCCAGAGAAGGAGACTCCACAGACTCCCTGGGCGGCCTGTTCCAGGGCTCTGTCACCCTCACAGTGAACAAGTTCTTCCTCACATGGAGGTGGGACTGCCTGTGTTTCAGCTTGCACCCATTACCCCTTGTCCTGTCACTGGCCACCAATGAGAAGAGCTTGGCCCCTTCCTCCCTACTTTCCCCCATCATGTACTTACACATGTTAATCATATCCCCTCTCAGCTTCTCTTCTCCAGAGAAAACAGGTCCAACTCAACCAACTCAATCCTCCTCCTCCTCAGCTCCCGTTGAGGTCCTGATGCCTGAGAACTCCGACTCTGCGAGAGGCAGCAGTGACTTCAGGCCCTGCTCTTGCTCCATCTAAAGCTTTGCCCCTGTGAGAAGCTACATGAGGCAAAATCCGATGTCTGCTGAGCTTGGAGCTGGGCCAAGCCTGCGTTCTCTGTGCTGAGCACTGTCAGGAAGATTAAAGCATGGCTGAGGGAAAGGAATAATGATTACTTATTAGAATTGACTTCTTCCTCAGAAATTACATCTTCCCCCTCCAATGTAACTTTTCCTCAGTTGCCTTCCCCCTTACTTGAAATAAGGAGGGTGTCCGAGGCTGAGCTTTGGATTTCATTACCAGCCCTGGAAAGCTGGAGCAATGCCACTGGCTCGGGCAGGGCTGCTCCAGCTACGCACCTGAATCTGGTTTGATAGCTGCAAAGTGACAGCCAAGAAAGTGCAGGAACAATTTAAAGCTGGAGCAAAAATGCTTCCTCTTTAAAGAAAGAGGTGATATTGAGTGCTTTCCACATGCTAGTACTGATTTCTGAAATGAAATGCAGGCTGAGAGCAATAGATATTCCTGCACAGAGTGCAAATCAAACCTCGTGTCTGCTTGCTGAAGTCCTGGATTTTCTGAGCTCTCTTTCCAAACTTAAAAATCTTTTCCTAAATGTTAAATTCAGGGCAAATCCATATGGTAGATTGTAATAAACACACCGGTGTTAAAAAAGCAAAATCTCAGAATAAATCACATAACCATCTTAACCAAAATAAGCACGAATGCTACTTACATGGCCTTTGTAGAACCTCTTCATCAGAGACATTTTTGTCTTTAGCTTTGCTTTATGATGGAACTGTGGGTAGGACCCAGATAGTAGCCCCCATATGGGCACTTCTGACTAAAGTGACCTGTCCTCTACCCCCACCAAATCTTATTTATAAGCATGGGAGGAGAGAGAATCGCCAGTGTGAGATGAGGAAAAAAAAGCTTTTTTTCCCTCCTGATAATTTCTGTGTGATTTATGGATAAGTGAGAGGGTTGTCCCTCCATCTTTCTTGTCCGCTTCCTAAGAGTGACTTTGCTGTGCTCTGTGGCACACAACCGCCTGGTTTAGCCTCACTGCTAGCTCACATCAGCAATGCTGAGTTTAGCATCTAAATAACACAGCTCTGCCTTCCATGGCAGAGTTAATGCAAAACCACTTTTTCCTAGTAGCCTCGGTGTAGAGAAAATGGGATCGTTATTTTCCATGTGGCTTCCCATGCAGTTTGAAGGGTCTGATTCTCCACTTGCCTTTCCTGCAGGTTTTTGGATCTGTGTGTGGGAGCCCTGTGCAGAAAGTGCATGTCTGGGTGCAATCTCAAGCCCTGGAGCATCCCTTGGAGCATCCCCATGGGCATCCCCATACCCTGGTGCAGCCTCATGCCCTGGTGCAGCCTGGCATCCAGGTGCAGCCTCGTGCTGTGGCTGCCTTAGCAGGAACATCTCCTGTGGAGCCACCTGCAAGCCGGGCTCTGGCCACCCCAGTACGGCCATGTACTCGGAGCAACTCACTGTGCTGAAACAGTCCCCAGCCAATTCCTGCAAGCTGCCAGGTAGTGGTTTGGAAATATTGTGGCCTGTGATAATTCAGCACAACCAAGTGATTAGCAGAACAGAAGGGATCAGGTAATTGCATAAAACTGTTGGACTTAATAACATGAGCACTCATGGCCTGTAAAAAAAATAAATAATGGTAAATAAACTACCAAGGTATTATTCTACAGTCTGTCATTACCCCATTTCTTTGTAAAACTTCAAGCACTGAGCTTAATATTGATGATAATGGAGTTAACTGTATTTGAGAGATTAGGCTTTAATTTTCAGTGGAGATGCAATAAATGTAGCCAGAACAATCTGTAATTAGGAATGCTTTTCTGAACATCTAGATTTAGTCACAGCAGTAGAAAATTAAGTGTCCATCACTGTGATTTTGTATCTCAGAGCTGGATAGGAAAGCTAAGGGTGGATGCTAAGGAAAGAAGATATTTTATAGCACCACAGTTCACCTTCAAAATCAGGTTAGTGAAATTACCCAGAACTGAAAATGATGCCTGTGTGAGCAAGGAGCCTGAATACACTGGAAGTCTCTCTGCCTGTAGACAGAGGGAATATGTGTGAATTGAGGATTCATTCCTGTCATATAATCTTGATACAGTAATCTTGATAACGGAAATAGTTAGCTTTGGGTTATGTTTGCTTTAATAAAGGCAAGTGAAAGTGCATATTTCCTAGGTAGAGTCCAAAGAGGGATGTGCATAGGCCAGAAATTCATTTGCTGCTAATATGCTTGCTTGGTGCCTTTGAAGCTTTCCTTCACAGCAGGCACATCTACCCTGCCGTCACGGAGAGCAGGTTGTGTAGATACAGCAGAGTGGCTTTCAATGCTGACTCTGCATGTATGTGTTTACAGGCAAATGTGCCCTCTTTGCTCTGCTTTGAGGGGAACGCTCTGCAGACCTCCACAGCACCTTGCCCGGAGCTCGAGGTAGCGATGCTGGGCAGGGGGTGCCAGCCTGCTGCCTCCTCCCCCAGTTTTCTCTCTGCTGCTTCTGCAGGAGCAGTTCCCTGCAGCCACCACCCCAACCCCAAGCTTGGACTGCAACCTGCTCCTGACCCACGCAGTCTGGCAAACTCTTGACTTGTTAGCACAGGTTTTATTTCCCTTTATTCAGGAGGGAACTCCTTGTGTGAGCTTCTCCTCCTCTCTCTTCCTTTCAGGGAGTCTGCGCTGGGTCTGGTTCTAAGCAATGTTTTTTATTCATGACTTGGGCAATGGAAAGAGGTGGGTTTTTATGAAATATGCAGGCATCATTAAGCACGGAAGAGCTGCAGGCAGATTTGGTGAGGATGACCACGTGCATCAATATTGAGTGAGAGGTGCCAGCCACGGCAGCTGCGCCACAGAGTGGGATGGAGGGTTGATAATGGATCACAATGGGCACCAGCAAATGCTGGGCTTTGGGAAAGAGGGCGAAGAGGATATGGATATAAAAGTAGTATAACCTCACAAGCATCCGATATTGTTCCTTTTCCCCGTTTTGTACCAAGAAGGTTTCAGATTGATGCAGTGATCTTAAGAGATAAAAGGAGCTTTACAAAGATAGATATTAAGTCTAGGAAAGAGGGAACTGAAGGGAAATGTGATGGCAGTGGTTAGATATGTAAATGCTAGCTGAAAGGTGGAAAAGAATCTAGTCCATGGGGACATCCAGGTAATTAAGGTTGGACAGGAGCTTGCCAGTTCACTAGTCCAAGCTTTTGCTCAACAGAAAGTCAACGCGGAGTTCAGACCAGCTTGCTCAGGGCTTTATACATTTTGGTCTTAAAACTCTACAGGGATGCTGATTTCCCAACCTCTCTGGGACACTTATCTTCCTTGTGAAGGCAGAACCTCTTCAAATTCATTTCATAGCCATTGTTTCTCATGTTCCCTCTTTGCTCCTCTTTAAAGAGCTTCACTTTGTCTTCTCAATAATGTCCTTTTAGGTACTAGAAACTGGAATGCAAGTATCCAGGTAGTCTGGTCAAGGTCCTAGCAAAGATGAGGAGCACAAGAGATGTTTACTTGAGTTCATACCACCTCTCCTGGATTCTAGTTAGCTGGGTGGCCTTGTGCTGGTTTTGCATGTTCCTTGCACTCTGGAGCTGTGAGTAATTATGATATTTTGTTGCTCTGTTCTGGCCCTCCTGTGTGCAGGATGCATCTTCCTAGTTACTGGTCTTCTCTGCATACTTTAACATTCCAACCCCATTCTTCATCTTTTTTATCTTCCCACCATCATCTCTTAATGACTTACGTCATTAATGATCTAGCCTGTATGCTAACTGTCCTCTGTTTTAGATAGTTCCTTGTTTTCCCAGTCTGAGTGTGCTCATAGCTACCTGTAGATGTGCTGTGCTCCCGATGCCCTGCTGAGCAAGGTTGCCTCCAATCGTTGCCTTTCTTCCAATGGTTTCTCCAGGTATTTCCACGCTCAGACATATCCATTCATTCTCCATTCTAACTAATCTTAGTCTTTCAATCATAAACCTTTTCATTAACATTGTCAGAATAAATTGCATTTATGGAATCTGTGCAGCTGAAAATCTTAAAGAAATGGCTAAAGAGACATCTCACAGAACTATCTAGACCGAACAGAATATAATAATAGGAACAGAGGGCAGACTATGCAGTCACTGATCTCTCCAGTGCTTGTGCTGGGATTCATATTTACTTCTTTTGATCTAATTATCTTCCTGATAGAACAAAAGGTTCTCAAAGCCTCTACCGTTTGGTGAGGAATCATTTGACAAATGGGCACAAGTCAAACAAGAGAGAGATTTTAAAGTAAGTGGATTTTTTGTCCCGAATGCGGCAGTCAGGTCCACATCCCCACCTTACATTTGACACATGCTGGGTTGCCAACTTTTGTTCAATTCCAAGTGCAGCTTGTCTGCACAGACGTCAGTCATCACCCAGCCCAAATGACTGATACCTTGCCTTTGCTTGAAACCTCACTGAATAATTTAGATATTGCACCGAGAGCCGAAGTGGTCTGTCTTAACTTAGCACTAATAGCTCATTTATGCTAAGCAGAAAGGAAGAGGCCCAAGGAAATGCAAGCAGAAATTTTATTTCTTACTGTTATCCAGACTTTTTCTTCCCTGGGCCACAGAACACTGTTCTATTGAGCCATTTGCTTCTAAAGTCTGCTCCCAAGTGGGTATTTTAAGGCTTAATCTTTTAAAAGAAAAGATTTTTTTTCTCTCACTCTCTGTGAAGAACAGCCAATAATTTTCCTGAAATTACTCCGGGAATTAATCCAGAGAATAGGACAATTCTTGGCAGATAGCCAGCCCTTGCTTTGAGCCACCTGGATCTGGGAGTTTCCCAAGCAAGCCCTGGTAGAGGCAAGATTTCCTCCTCCGACTACACACTGACTGAATGTAGCTATTTCAGGCCATATCCAAAGCTAAATTGGGAAGCTGTGCTCAGAGAAGCTTGGCTCCAATATAGCTGCATATTTAGCCACAGCATTCGTCAAACATTACCAGTATGTTTAAAACTGAAAGAACAGATTGCACGTTGTATGGATTTTGCTGGTTGCTACCTCGGCTGATCCATCCCTGTGCTGAAATGGGCAAGATTTGCCTTCATGAGCACAGGTGGCATCTCTGAAACGCACAGAAAGCGCAGAGGTGAAGGCTTCTCCCCTAGATGGTTATTCTATAGCATCCTTTTCTGTTAACGATTTCAGGGGGGATTGGAAATGGGTAGAAAAATACTACTGTAAATTGATAGTTGACCTCAGGAATTACTCTGAACATAACATTAAACCCTCCTAAGCTTTTGAACAGTTTTCCAGTCTGCAACTGGATAAACTAGAAAACAAAACAAGTTCCATTTTATTTACTATGAAAGGGGATGTTGCTCACCAGACTGTACTCCAGCTACCCCACTGGTAACTGGTTTGCTGCAAAAAAAGATGTAAGCTGTCAGCTACAGCTAATGGGAAGCAGATGTTACTCAGAAAAAGCTGGTGCACGAAACATGCAGCACTAGGCTCCTGACTGCTGCATGGGGACTTTTGCAGTTGGTAGGACGTATACATCCACAGGGAGGGGAAGAGGCAGGGCACATGTTATAGTCTTTATTGATTTTTGACCATTTATTGATTTGGGAATTTTCGAGTTCATCCTTTTGCACACCTTTTGTCAGAGATGCTTTACTGTATTTGAGTAGGAGCTGGTGATGGTATTTTCCATCTGTGGAGCAGATAGCAGCAGCGCAGTGGAGAGCTTCACACACTCACTCATTCTGATCGCTAGCTCTCTGTGCGCCCTCAATTCTCATCAGCGACCTCCACAGTGCTTAAAGATGCTGGTGCTTTGCAGCATTCAGCTGGGAAAATGAAAAGTTTTGAGACCATTGAATACAAGCATCCCTTTGTGTAAAACAATTTGACAAAGAGAAAAAAAGGATATGGTTTGGCAACAGGAACCTAGTGAGTGGAAGCTGCTGTGAAACAGGAGTGAGATATCTTGAAGAAGCTTGGGGGTTTCATGGACACTCAGGCCTCCAAAGAAGACTCCTGTAACACTAAGGTCATGCTAATGCACAAGGTGCATTTATGTCTTCCCTCAAGGATAAAGCAAAGGCCATGGAAAAGACTGGCAAGAATTATTTACTAGTGAAGATGTACAAGCTTTTATAACCAACCAATTCTGTGTTTATAAAGGATAGGCCAAGCATTTTTCCATCATATGATGTTGTACATCTCATTGCCAGGCACCTACCTGTTTGCTGATGGTGGTTTAAAAGTACCTGGGTATATTAAGGTCTGTTGCACCCTTTTTAGACTTTTTGGAGTGAATCAAGTCCTCCTGCTTGGGACTCTGCTTTTGCACGCTCTGTAATGGTTGTGCACACTGCAAGAGTGAGAACAGCAGCCTCCAACTGCTGGCATGCCTGGGAACGCCGGGAAGGCAGAGGTTTATGAGGCTCTGGAGCAAAATAGAAACCAGTGATGACATATATTTTTCTTACTTCTTTTAAGTGGTAGTGGGACTTCTGCACAGCAGAATCTTGTTTCATTTCTGTAGCTCTATGGGGTCTCCATTTATTTCCACTGGAATTGTTTAGCCGTTGTAATTTTGCATCTTAATGGCATCACCAGGAGGGATGATAACACTTCTGTGTATACGCAAGGTCCATTACTCATACACCAAGCTCCTGCTACGGCAGCCCCACCTAATAATGGCATCGTAATGAGTTTTTCCAGGGCTAAGGATTTTTCTTCTCAATACGACATTGTAATGACATTTTTTATGACCTAATCAGACAGTCTTTCCAGATAGACTGTTGGTAGTGTCAAAATGTCAAATAGCTCGTGTTGGTATCAAAGACGAAGAGCACTCCCTATTTTTTTCCAGGTATTGTAGCAACAGCACTTAGAAACCTGGTGGAAAATAAGGACTGGGGAGCACAAGGGGCCATCCAAAAAATAACAAAAAGGCAGATACCACCTCGTATTGCAAAGAACTGACTGCTGTAGCAGCCAGAGCCCCGGCAGGGGATGGGAGACAGAGCACAGAGGTGCCCAGGCTGCGGCCTGGCCCGGGCCTGGCTGCAGCTCGAAGCCACTGCTCAGGACACAGGTTGCAGCTATGCAGCAGGGCTTTGTTTTGGGTGTGTGAACTGCTGGTATTCCCCTAAACATCTTGTTGGGGCTTCGTCTTCCTGCTCAGCCCTTGGTTCCCGCTTGCTTCTTCCTTAGCCCTGGTCTTTTATAATGGGGCTTTGCAATGTGCTCAGCAACAAAAACTTGAAGTGTTTTGCTGCTGATTAGTTATTTTATCTGCCCCACTGGATGTGCATGTGCCATGCTGTTCTCAGCCCGCCCCTTGACTCTTCTCTCTCTGGGTTAAACAGAAACTCTGCCACATATGGCCCCGTGTGACAGCATTTGAAACCCTCTCCAGGCACAGATTAACATTAATTTCCTTGATTTTATGGTTCACAGCTCTGATCACGCAGCCATGGCTGCTCCGGCCTGGGGCACATGTGACATGAGCTTCACAGGCCTCAGAGCGAGTCTCCCTCTGAGGGCTGTGCTTGATGCTACTTCAAGGTGAAAAGCAGCCGTAAACTCAAATATCTCCAGCGAAGGGTGGATCCATAACAGTGTGTTGCTGGAGTGACTCCAGTTATTCCAACCTCTTCACAACAATAGGTGGTCGTATCTCTGTCCTTTTCATATATGCCTGTTCTCCCACAGCAAGAATGACTCTTTTCCCAGAAGGGTTTGAATCCCCATATTTCTTCCAGCTCCCAGGAAATTGCCCTGGACATTGTTCGGCTGGGGCGTCTGCCAAGGACACGAGAGACAGTAAGCGCCAGGGAAGGATGGCAGCCAAAATCCGTGCCTTGCTCTGTGCCCTTAGCGCTGCATTTCCCCTGGGCAGACCATAACCCCAAGTCTTTTTTGCAGGCCAAGATAGCTTGAGTTGGACACAGGGTTTTTCTGATAGATTTATGGAATTTAGCTTTGGGGGTCACATTTGGGGGTTAAAATGCTGCTTTCCCCTTCTCTCATTAGAATCTCTTTTTTTGGCTCTGTCCCTACTCATTTTCATGGATCTGGCTCTTTACTTGCATCCAAAACCTCCTCAAACTGAACTGTAGCTTCCTCTGATGTTCCCATGCTGTTTTATTTTCTTTAGTAAATCCAAATTGAGCCACTCTTGCTGAGCCGAATCCTCGTTCTTGATGGTCACAGTAAGATAAGAGATTTGTTTTGGCCCTGTGTTCTGAGAGCTCTTGCAGCTTAGCAAACGGAGGACTGTTTGTGCTAAGAGCAGTGCAGAATGTATACTTTCCACTCCTTTGCAGCAAGTACTTTAAACATCTTCTTCCTTTTGTTTCAGCATTTCTCCGACTCATAGCTTTAACCACAAGTGAGGCTCACAAAGCCAGAAAAGAAGTTCTTGCGAGGGGAGAGCATAGGATAAGCAGAGCTCAGCTGTGGGACTGATCTTCACCTAGGTTTTGTCCACAAAGAGCCAGCTGGCTCTTCATTTATTCAAGGAAAAAGGGCTTTCCAGCAGCTGGGACTCTCAAATGATGGTACCTTTCTACGCTGAACGTAATAAACCCTGTGTCATCTGAGGATCATCCTTGCTGCAGTAGTAGGAACACCAAAAAAATCAACAGTTAATCTGTGTCTTCCAACATCCTCCCACTCCTTTTCCTCATGTCTTCTGTTTTCTCTTCCTGAAACGTGCACCCAAGCAGACTCCTCTCCTGGACCTGAGCAAGGTGGGCAGGTTCCCGTAATGCAGCTCAGTTAAGTGTCTCTCCAGGAATGTGGCAGAATATTGGGTCTGAGGGAAAGAACATCCTACTGTGGAGCAAAATTCGAACACATAAAATGCTCTTGCGTGCTCTCTTAGCCACATGTTTTTTTAGATGCTCTAGGTGCTTTGGCAAGTGCTTGTGCCACAGTGATGTAGCGACACAGAAATGCCAGCAGCAAGAGCCCACGGGCATTAAAACTCCTCCTCAGACAGCAGAAATGGCTTTATACTATCATATATGTGCTCCAACTTTCAATCTAACTGTGTGTTGGGGGTGCAGCTTTAAGGCAGAGGAACGAAAAATACTAATTCAATTGCTTCTTTTTCTAGTAGCCCTTTTTCTAGTTGTAGTGCTGCATGCACACCACTTCACTTTCATGCAGTTGAAACTCCTTCAACTGCAGTAGTTTCAAATAACACCATTTTAGGTGTTATTTGAAGAGCAGTGAATCAAGACACGTTGAACACACATGTTCTGTTGTTCTGTGCACTCGAGACCATTTGTCAAGATGGGGTCTGCAGTGAGACATACGGGTGAGCAGAGGGTTTGGGACCCCAGAATAAAGATGAATACAGTGACCTCGCATGTATTAAGAATGTGTTAGGGTCGAGTCACTGTAAACAGCCCTATCCAACCCTCTTTTGGGTACTGACAATTGAAGATTGGGCATTAGTCCTAAGAAATGTACGCTAGTAGCAGGCTTAGGCCAAAAGTACCCACATTATATAAATGGATCCAAACTGGTATTTACACCAACTTTAGCATCTACTGTTTCTCTAGGGTCCAGGTTAACTTTATTACTCATTAGACCTTGAAATTACATTCTACTCTGAAATATGCATTCGGGAAAATGAATTCAGCTGAGGAAATTGCAGTTTTCTTCAAATGTTTGTAGGTTTGGGTCAGCTGATATTGAAACCTCTTTCTGTCACACTCTTTATTATGGACTGCAAAGTATGTGTGTGCAGTTCAGAAAAAAAAATGAAGATCTTTCTGCAAGCAGATCATTTGCAAATATTGAGGGAGTGCATATGAATTTTACAGTGTAGTTAATATGATGAAGTTGGTGTTTACACAAAGAAGTTCGTTTGGCAAATGTGTTTAAACAACACGTCTGCAGGAATTGCATTGAGAGCCCCAGCTCATGCCACTTGCACTAAAATGAATTCCTCTTCTCTGTCCATTCTGATGAGGACGTCTAAGATGCAGAGAGCCTTTCAGTATACAAGGTAATTATTTTTTCAGTGTTGCCTATTTCCTGAGTAGCTTTTGGGTACATATATTCAAAACCTATAATGCAAGTCACAAACACATTGTAAAAGCCACAAAGACCATATTCTTCAAGGGAGATAAATTTGAAAGACTTGAGGTAGATGTCAAGAATAAAAAGAAGAAAAAAATAGTATGGGGCAAAGCTCAAACAGCAGAAAGACAGGATAACTGGTATATGTTAAAGAAGTAGGGGGTCTGTTTTGGATGCTCATGCTGGGGGGGAATATTCACATTACTAAACTTCAGGCAGTTAATATAGGTGCTGCATCGGAAAAGATGTTTCTTATGAATTTGCAGGGAAGGAATGATTTGTCTCCTGCTCTACTGGCTCTTGGGAGTACTGGAGAAATAGCCAGCTCTCTGAAACCTGTGTTTATTTATTTATTTATCTTTTTTACTGCAACCTGCCCTTCATGCCCATACAGCTAGTAACTTAGGGGCCCAGCTTGTAAGCAAATTTTGTATTCTTGTTCTCCCATGCAACACAGGTGCCAAAAGCATTCAGGGCTCAGACATATGGGAAGACATCACTAGAATGTGAGTCCTGAAGTATTAGGGGGCCAAGATGCATAAGGAGATGACAAGCAGCAATCCTGCAGAGCTGCCTAGTAAACCTCTGTCTGCTGCTTGTCATCTTCTGGGGCCAAGCTTGAAACCAAACAACCAACACAAAAGGCGACCTAGTCAAGATAATGCCTTTGTGCTGGTAGACGTCTTTGGTTAAAAAAGATGAGCAACTTAGGCAAGGGAAATTTCAAGGAGATAAGCAGACAGATGCAGTTCTTCTTTAGCTGCGAGGCTCGTACATAGCTGGCTTATCTGGAGATGCATATGGGGATGATGGATATCAGCAGAAGCAGGAATTTGTGTTGGATATGATCATCCAGTTCCCATGCTTTAAGAGAACAGCTGCTGTGTTCACCATGTGCATCTCCCTTTACACCAGTGAGGAGATCCAACAACCCCACACTTCCAGCCTGGTGCATAGGCTGAAATACCTGTACCAACCACATACTGATGTGCGTTGAAGTATTAGTGAGTTGACAATACCACAGCAAATCTGACACGATAACCTTCCTCAGGAAAAGCCTTATTTACCTGCCTTTGAGCTCTGAGACTTGGGAAGATGAATTAAGTATTTAGAGGATGTGACCTGCAGGCACAGAACTTCTCTAACTTATAGTCCTTATTCTATTTAACTTCCTAAACATCAGCCCCATGATTCCTTGAAAAGTAAGCTCAGTAAAATTTCAGACACACATATTTGCATATATGTGGCTTGTATACACACATACATAGGTTTTCTTACTGAATGTGCAAATATGTTACATGAACTGATAAAATTTAAGTCAGTAAAAATAATGAGAAAATATAAGAAATTTGTATAAATGGTTTAAACACACCTAAGTATATAGGAGAATATATAGCTGAAGTCAAATAATTTTTTTACTTAATCATATAACACAACTGTGTTAGAAAAATAATATCAAATATTCATATATTGTTAGTCTCTAGGCTGGAACCATGGAAAAACAGGAGGTTATGGATATCTGTGAACAGTGGCAGTGAACATCATGCATTAATGCTCATGAAATACAGAAACTCGTTCAATGCAGATAGAATCAAGTAGTATGAGTGTGTATGTGCATTAGTAATGTATCATCTGGAATATTTTCTTCAACATTGTTTCTCATCTCAAGAAAGAGCAAAGCTTAGAAAAGGTCCAGGGAAAAATAACAAAGTCCAGATTTGATGAGACGTGTATTTAATGAGGAGAAGGCAAAGCCAAGGATTGTTTATCTTTGGGAGAAGAAGATGTAGTGGGAACTTGATTGAGTATGATGGGTATAGTGTAAACAGATCAATCTGTTCTTTTGATGGTGTTTCATAATAGAGGTAGAGATGGATGCTTATATAAAGGAGAAGTAAATTTGGTAGCAATAACAGGGACCACTGCTGTAGTAAATTTCTGCTGGACAATGTTTGGAAGAGGTGATGCAAGAAATAAGTGGGGCAGGATTCAAAGGAACGTGTGAATCACACAGAAAGAACATGTAAGGTGTTTTCAAGAAGCATCATCAGGATCCTTGTCTTCCCCACTACGTGTCTAGAAATAAGTCAAGGTGCTCTTAAAAGCAGCTCTGAAATATCCTCCAGAACCTGTCATACCAATACCTATAGACCAATAAAAGTGTTTATATGTTCCAGAATGGGGAAGGCCAAACTCATACACAATAATAGGAGTAGAATCCCTGTCAGTGAATTTATCCAACCTGTCATAGTTTTTAACTGTCTGTCTTTCTCATCTGAAGCTATGAGAGATATCACAGTGCTTCACTTTATGGCCACCTCAGTCTTGTGAACCTGGAGTAAGTAATATCAATTCTAGTTATATCATACACACACAAAAAAAAATGTTAAGATTACTGAAAGTATGCAAGTTTCTGAGAATACACAGTAAACTGATCAACATGTTTTTATAACATGTAACTATAGTTTTTATAGTTTGCATATAACATTCAAAGTTTTTTATTTTTTTTTAGTAATGTAAAGTCTCTGTCCTGTCAGCTCTTCAACAGTTGCTACACCTTGATTTACACCACCACTGATTTAATAGAATATTTGTGCCATGTAATTTCTCTAATTAATAATCTTAACAGATAGTCAAAGATTTCCACAATGTTGGTTTGGGGTCGTTATGTTGTTGTTATTGTAGGAAATTTCTTAATTATCAGGCAATGTGGTAGTTTACACAAGGCTCTGCTTGTCTCTGGGAATAAGGTTCTTAATATATAATTAAGCAAAACAACACATTATTTAGCTGTAGTTTTCAGTGCTATATTTTCTTTTTCTTTTTCCCTTGCAGTGCCAGCTCACTCAGGCCGTGCATACAATGACTTACAGCTTTTCTGCAGCTCTGAGAGTCTACAAACCAAATACCCCGAGGTTTGTCCCCACTGAGAAACTGGAGAAGACAGTTTCTCTCCTCTCCTCTCCTCTCCTCTCCTCTCCTCTCCTCTCCTCTCCTCTCCT
>VZSG01000718.1:260601-300954 GCA_013398315.1 Nothoprocta pentlandii
CCTCTCCTCTCCTCTTCCTTTTTTTTTTTCCTCTGAACTTGGAAGCACATTTATTCTTGTCAGGAATCCTGGTTCCTGTTTTGATCTTGTTTTGCTCTGGTTTCCTCTCCAACATACATTCTTTGCCTTAGGGACTTCTGAAGGTCCTAGTATGCCCTTGACATATGCCCTGACCTGATATACTCTGTGTTCCTCTCTAGTCCAACTCTTGACCATGTTTCTTGCTCTACTTCTGCTGGCACCCTCTACTTTGTGTAACGTTTGCAGTGTCCAGTTAGTGGCTTTGGTTGCTCCAGTGTAGCACAGCATTGGTGGTCTCAGGCTTGGGCCCAGCCTTGTTCTAATGACTGGGTCAAACAGGCAATGCCCAACTGGGTCTCTTTAGGTAGGATGCATTTATACGTACCCAGAATGTGTGCCACTATATATAACAGCTTTTAGCTTGCTGATACTATTCTATGACTGTCAAAAGAAGAGAAAGTAGCCATTACTAGTAGCTGATCTCATGGATAGTGTCTGTGTTGTGGCTAGAGGTCCTTTTTAAAGACTATCAAATCTATATAGCAAACCTTGTGGAAGATAAAGATTGAGATCAGATATATTTATGAAAATCTACATATTTGGCACTCTCTCTGACCCCCAGTAACTTCTTATGTTCTAACAGGCCAAGGAGCCCTCTGACAGCTGTAATTGTACCCTTTGAAGGTAAGGAAGAAGATTGTGTGAGCCGGATGGCTTGTTCTATTAAGTCTCATTATCAGAAGGCAATTAGTTACGTTCTTTCAATGTCTAACTCTTAGATATTTTATTTCCCTTGGAACTGATACAGGCTAAGTGCCGAGGCAGCATTTCTGCCAATTATTTTCAAGAAATATTTGAAAAAAAAGGAACAAAAAAGGTATCATATATTTTTTCTATTTTTAAGAAAACAGCTCAACTATACATGCCAACCCAAACTCTTCAATGTTAAGCTGAAAACCATGACATTTTTCAAAAGAGAAAAAAATCAGTAACAATATATTTACACGAGAAAGACTTTGTGAGGTGGCTCTAGCGCTCTTTTCCCCACGGAAAATTATCCTCTCCATGCTAATTTTTGAAATATAAATAGGATGTGAATATGAAATACAATGAGGAAACAATACATGGTGTTTTGATGAGGGAGAAGGGATATGTGAACATAAAGTAAACAGTTGTAACTGAATTAATGCAAGTTTTTGCAGTACTAAGGAAAAGAAGAAAATGTTCTAATATTAGAACTATGCTCGAATGAGTTTGGTAAATAGCTGTCTTTCTAGTTTTATCTATTTGGAGCAATAAGGCTCAAAACAAATGAATAAAAAAATAAACAAAACTGAAGCAAACCTGAGAAATGCGGGCAAGCTATCCATTAAAGGTGATGAGTTCCCATCTACAGGACTTCTTTTGTAGCTACTGTGAGAGCTATCTGTTGGTGAGAGCTATCTGTTGATGGGACACTCTTCGACAGTGTTTTTGGGTATTGCTGCAGGTGTCTCCTTAGCTTGTCTCACCTATGGTCTCTGTCTCTGGCACTCCACCCCCTGCATTATCTGCAACTTTGATTCTTTCCAAAGTGGACCTCCCAGTTCAGACAAGTTCTCTCTGCTTTCCTCCTGTCTCATGCAAAATTTATATCCTGTAAGTAGGAGGACAGATAAAGGAAAATGCAACAGCTGATAGCTGGTAGACCTAACAGGATCTTACCCGTTAGGAAACAGGCATGTTCTACTGTTTCTCTGGTTTCTAGATATTCTCTGTTCATGCCAGTTAGTTTTCTGATGTTCTCTGTCTCTGCACCAAGTCGCATGGGAAATTTCAGTGGCTCCCTCCAGCTGCAAGGCCAGCCAAATCTTCCACAGATCAGGCCAGACAGCTTCACTATCTGCCCAAGAAAGCTGCTCCAGCAGGCAAGCTCCATTGGGGCTTTCTACTCTTGGAGGTATCAAGTAGCCACTGGATATGGGAATTCCACCTCTTTTCCAGAGAGGTTGAAGACCCAGCAGCCGGTCTTTGCAGTGATGCCTAAAGGGAGATGAGCCCAAGCACAACTCCATCCCCTCTCCCTGCCTCCCAGCTGCCTGCTTGGAGTTTGTATCTAAATAGAAAGGAGCTTGGGAAGGAGAAAGGATCAGGCAGAGGTCCAGAAAACCCATTTGTGGAGTCACTTCCACATTAACCTTCCTCAGACACCAGGAGTTTCCTTCCTCTTGCTTTGCCCAAAATAATTCACGAGGCTCTTAAAATGTATCCTGCACCTACTAAACAGGGAAGCACATACAGAGCACCTGAAAGACGGCATGAGAAAATCAGATATCTGAGGAGGTGTTAACAGTTTTATTGGGTCTTAATGGGGAGGGCGAGAGGTGGATTTTAAAGGCTGTTCGAAGACAGAACTTCACTTTTCTCCAAGTATAACAACATGCTTCCCCAAGGCACAATATGATGGCCTGGAGCATCTGGACTTTTTTGCCCACCAAAATACTGGAAATCCTCTAGGGGGGCAACACAGCTGAAGCTCGGGCTGTGATTCCATGGGATGCCACTTGCAGCAGCGTGTGTGATAACACCGATGTCCACGTCACCGAGTGCTGCCTTGATAAAAGCCAAGCGCGCTGAGGAGAAGAGGTTTTACAGATTCCTCCTAATTGCCTGCAGACTTGCAGTCTTCTGGGAATTCTTGTTTTACAAGTTTAAGAAAACAAACCTTCCACTGACAAACTCTCCAGAGAGTCTGGCACGCTCTCCATCCTGAGATGTCCGGAGGCTCTTACTCCTGCCTAGGAATGTGTGTGGAGATTATTCTCCTCTGCTTCAAGCCTACAAGCACACACATGCCTCACTTTTGACATACATGTAAGCATAGTAACATTGACAGTTTTCTCACATGTATTTATATAGGCATTTGGAGAGTTGACATCTTGGTTTGCGAAAGACATATTATAAAAATATACATTATATACAGACACATGTCTGTACATATACACACATAACAGCCAATCTATTCCTTTTTGTCATTCAGATCTACCTTATCTTGACTTTTACAGCACGTAGTCCTTGACATATCCTTCCTACAACAAGCCTAACAGATACGGTTATCTTAAAGCCTGCTAATGAGATACTTGAAGAGCAGGAAAAATGCTCTTACCCTAGCAAATTAAACACAATTTGCATAACATATGCCTGCTTTTGACAGTGTCCTTGGTGGAATGCAGATGTATCCATCTATTCTTTATTCAGGAAAGATAATGGTGCTGTATGGAAGTAAACTTTCTGCATTATCCAACTGCAAACTGGCCTTCCTGTTGTTAAAGAGAAATAAAGACTACACTCTGAAGGCAACTGAGAGATTTCTTCAAAATACATTGGTAAAAAAAAAAATGTAGTTCCAAGGATAGACAAGGCAAAGGTATGTTTTGTTTTGATTTTTTTTTTTTTTGTTTGTTTTGTTTTCCCTTTTGGTTACGGTAGCTCTTGTAAAATTGCCTGGTAAAAACATTATTTCTTTGAGTATGCAATTAGCTGTCCCCTGCCTGGCTTGCTCTTGTACTTTCTTGAAATTTATGAGCCACTTCTACTGCAGACAAGGAAGCCTTGACATGTGATGCTGAATGTATGGAACTGCTCTCAACTGCCTTTGGGCTAATTGTGCAGCTTACTTAAACCGATCAGTTTGAAGCTGAATTCTTGCTGAGAGCTTTGAATATATACTTCTTTTTCCTTGGCTGATTCCTTGGCTTTCCTTTTATGCTATTTGATATTTTTATGGGCATTAGCTGCTTGGGACACATAGAGTTTCTTTTATTTTTGGGTAGCATTGACACTTTCGAAGATGCTAATACCCAAATCACTAGCTTTGAAGTAGTGGTACGAGTGACTGACAAGCAAATCAGCCTTTAATATGGCTTATCTGCAACTCTGAGGATTTCTCCAGCAGTGTAAACGCCCCGGGGGACACACAGCTCCTGCAGCTGCCTGCCTGCAGCCCCAGGGGCTCCGGGCTGGCATTTTGGCCCGCGCTGTGGGGCGGCAGCAGTTCGGCACTGCTGGAGCACCCGTCTAGCTGGTAACGCAGTCGATGGCAGCCACAAGGTCTTCTCCTTTGCAGCAGAGTCCTGGCCTGCACAGTTCAGCAGCAGCGCATGGAGCAGCACGGGCAGTCAAACCATATTTTGTCTATCTTCTGAGCACTCACAGAATCACAGAATATTCAAGGTTGAAAGGGACCTTTACAGATCATCTAGTCCAACCTTCCTGCTCAAGCAGGCACACCTAGAGCATTTGGTATAGGGTGGCATCCAGGTGGGTTTGGAAGACCTCCGGAGAAGGAGACTCCACAGACTCCCTGGGCAGCCTGTTCCAAACTCCTGTCACTCACAACTCACAACTGTTCCTCACCTCCTGTCATTCACAACTTGCTTCCCTAGGGGTCCTTTGGGGATCCAGGAAGGGGCACAGCCACTCCAGTGCAGAATTTCAGAATTAGCGAACCACATTTGGACAATCAAGAAAAAGGGACAAGTCTACGCTGTGCTTAAACCATTGCTGTCCGTTTGAGGCTGTAGCAATCTTCCCAAAGAGCAGCTCTTGGTACCTCCTCAAAGACCTGCCTTATGCCTCATCCCTCCCTTCCTGCTTCATCTTTCCAAGCTAGGAGATTTTTAAGCCTTTCAAAGCCTTGCCCCTTGCCCACCCCCAGCTCATTCCATCATCTGTTTATGCCTGTCGGGTTTCTCAAGCACGGCTGGTCACCCTCACAGAGTCGGGGCATCTCGTTACTTACTTCTATGAAATTCAAATTTGTGGACACTGATAGTGAGGGATTTAAACAGCTGACCTGATTTTCAGAATTAGTGAAATGTCAGCATTAATATTTGCAAGGGTGGGTGCTCATGGAATTGAGATTGCTTGTTTATGCCATGAAACATAGGAATCCATCTTCTTTGAAAATCTCCCACTTTCTTATCAGTGGTACCTTGGAGAATCTAGAATTTACTGAGAATTTACTGTTTAGTGCTATTTGTATCATCAGGCCTGAAGTTATCACTGCAGAGAGAGAATCCTCTTCAGAGCAGATCTATTTCTACGTGCAGTCTAGGTTTGTAGCTGGGTATGCTACCTGTTTGTTTGAACCCAGAGTATTTTTCCTTGTAATTAAGGGAAGATCGATTATAGAAATGGAAGTAGATTAATTTATATGTAAGATATATAAGATTTTCACATCATACTTTCTAAACTGAATGACTCATTATTGGTGATACTACCTTAGGCTATCACAACAGGGACATTATTTTCAATAGGTAGCACAGGAAAAAGCAGGAATGTGAAGAGGAAAAGCATGTTCTCCTGAGCACTTCAAGCTGATGGACTTTCCCTTCAAGTCTCTCAGAAATTAGTTCTGTAGTAGTTAGTTTCTAGAGTGAAGATACCCCTGGAAAGTGTATAGATAAAGATTATACATGAGATCATCGGCACAGAATAGATGAAGTGTGAAGTTTCCTCTCTGATGGGAGGTCCTCTTGTTCACAAGGGTTTTCTTAAGATAGTTAGAGATGTGATTTTGTTTTAAATTCGAAGGGGCCTATGAACTGCTCTAGGCCTGGAGGCCTGGAAATATTCACATACATTCATTTCATAACCTATGACCAGAGAAACCAGCAAATAAGAAGAAAACGAAACAACTTTTGAAACAGTTTTTCACTAGTAACCAAATGAAATGGTTATTCCATAATATATTTTGAATGCCACTGCAGTGACTAGAGGTACAGCCAATTCTTAGCTTCAGTGATTTCTCCTAATTCTGCTACTCAAAACCTGTGCCTTCTACTAGGACTACAGGTGAGGAAGGCTTTCTGGTGTACGTAAGTGGTGCTCTGTCTCTGCTGCTGTGAAGGGACGGTTTCAACAGGTTGAGAAGAGAGCTGCAGGCTGGTATTAAAGAGCTATGAGCTCTGGGGAGGCTCACTGCCCCCTCACCCATCAGACAGGACTCTCTCAAAAGGGCTTTGTGAGAGAAAAAGCCTAAAGAGGCACCGTCTTCACATGACTGGATCACGCAATTTCTGTCTTGGAGAGCTCGGGCCGTGCTTATGTCGTGTTCTTTAAAAATGTTTCCAGTTTCGTTTATTTATTGTTTGTGCTCAGTCACCGAGGCAACTGGGCAAGGAAAATGAGGTGACTTAATTAAGCTTAATTAATAACAGATTGTCCCCATTATGTGTACGAAGTAATGACTGAGTTGTCTAGTTGATGGGGTAGGGGCTGTTTAAATCACTCCTACAAGCAGTAAGGTTTAGAAAGGCACTGGCAGTGTAACATATTCTGTGTTTTAATGGTGTGTCTCTGTATGCAATTGGAAACTGCAAGGCCAAATGCACAGTGGAAACCCCATTTTTGCAGTGTGAGCATTGAAGAAACAAAAATATTCCCTTCAGTGTTCAATATATAAAAATCTACTAGAGCAGTACTTCTCAGCATACCAGAACTAGTGAAAAATGAGCAAGCCAAGGAGGGAAACTATCTAACTTTGGGAAGAAAAAGAAATTGATAAAGAAATAACTTCATAGTGTGGTAGAACCTGGTTTTGTGCAAGAGACAGATTTCCTTTTGACTTTTAGTGAGAGCTAAGACTAGCTTCTCAAATTTACACGTGCTGAGCTCAGGTTAGCTCAGGTGAGTATTCTGCTTGGGAGCAGCTAAATTTGGGATTTCTGCTGCCAGGCTGGGAGGCAGCATTGTTGGCCTCACCTATGCCTAGTTATTACAGTAGGAGGCCACAAGTCTGCCTGGACTCTCCTGCCCCACAGAACCCGGGATTTCAGTCTCTAACGGATGTGGTGTGGGGAGTCTAGACTTTGAAACAGAGTCAGATGCATGTTAAATGGGCAGTAAATTGCTAGAGTATAATGGGCACACTGTGATAGGAAGAGCTAAAAGCTGTAACTCACCTCAAGCAACCAAGTGTGACAAGGGGTAATTCGTGACAATGACTCCCGTGCTGGTACAGTGGGAGTGAACCGAGCCTCCAGTTAAGGACTGCCAGAGAAACCAGGCTTTTCCCCCCTGAATTATTTATCAAAATGGTTGTGCAGAAAAAGCTGCAATGTTGGAAAGCAAGTGCAAGATGCCACGTGCCATGAGAGAGGCTGAAAGAGCAATGCCAGTAGAGGCCTGGAGGCCCAAGTGCTTGGGAAGAGTAAAGAAGGAAGGTGGAAGGTGCAAATTGGTAAGGTAAAGTTGTGGTAGTTGAGTTTGGTTTTAATCCTAATATATTAATACTGATTAATTTCATCATAGCTTTGTTACGTTTATCAAATAAATGAATAAGAGCAATTGGCAGCTAGCATACTAACAGAGACTGATAAAATAATTGTAAGGAGAAAAATTAAAAGTATATTTTTCCATACATGTACTTAAAAAAATACAGATATAATAGCCAAACTTAGCAACTTAGCAAGATACAGAGATAACATGATACCATTCTGTTCGCCTTGTGAGGAGATAAACACTATTATTCTAAAGGTTGCTCTGCTTTTCTGACAACTATGTTGTTATTTTTATCACCTGCTAGGATACCTGGATGCTACTGTAATTTTTTTTTCCTTTTTTTTTCCTTTTTCCTCCAGGAAGAAATGTAATAAAATGACCTTTTTTTGCCTGTTTATTATCAACAGTTTTGAGATTTTACAGAATGTGTCTTCTGATCCTTGCACTTACAAACTGAGACAAGGAAATGTAACCAAATGATATTGCAAGAGCTATGAATTTTGTAACATTTGTGTCTTTCTTGCTATTTCTTAACCAATGCAAGTATTTTTTTTCATTGCTTATGACTAATTGTTGTTGTGTCAGAAGCAGTAGACAGGAAAATTGGTATTTCTTCCAAACATATCATTATAGTCACTAAAGTAATGAGGAATACATCAGATATTTTTAGGTCATCTTTTTCTTTTTCTTTTTTTTTTTTTTGTCAAGGCAAATAGCAACCTTTTTGAATAAACTGGAAATCATTATTGTTTCCGCTGGGATTCACACTGAATACACTAATTATGCTGGAACTCACAAAGTTTCAAGTAAAGTAATTTCAGGGACATGCCGTTATAAATTGCAATGGGCCAGAGATTTACCTTTCAGCTATGCTGTGCTGTCCATCCTCCTGATGGGGCTGGGAAGGAAGATCAAGCTAAGCAGAGGGGTGCAAATCCCATGCCCTAAAAGTCCTCTGGGATCACTGTGCTGGTTCTCATGCCCATGGGCCCTGCAGCTCAAGAAGAAAGGGCCGTGCAAGAGCTCCTGGCCCTCCATTTGCCTGGGAACAGCTCTCTGCCCCACATGGGGCTTCCGAGCACATCTGGGAGCAGCACTCCGTGCACAGCAGTGATCAGGAGCTGACTTTCCAAAACAGCTTTGTATATAGGCCATTATCCAGGAAATTAATCTGCATTATGTAGAGGTAAGTGTTTAAAACACCTCATTAAAACCCAGCAGACTGCTGTGCACTAATGCTAACATGACTTACAACGAACCAAATTAAAACCTTTTCACTCATAGCTAGGAGAGTCTAGATGCAAGTCCAATGGTTTTGTGGTGGTCTGTGCATTGAAGATTCTGAAATAGTCTGTAAATAGCACTTTGCTGGTACAGACACTGTCTAAAGCTGAGTAAGCAACAAGAGATGTCCACAGAAGCAATACTGTGGTCTGATGCCTTCTCATAATTATGTAATTATGCCTCTCAGAACCACCTCTCACTGGTTTCCCTTTTTTTCCAGGCCCAAGAGCAACCACTACAAGAATTTCCCTACTTGGTCCTTCTCATTCTTACTTTTTGATTTGTCCTGAAATCTATTTCCATCATTCTAGAATTCTGTAAAGGCAGTTCTGCTACTCAGAACATTATTAAGTGAGCACTGTATTAAAAATTCCTGACTGGAATAAACAGTGTTACTCATCAAAAGTAGCTAAATGTTCAAAAATAGGAATATATAATGAAATATAAAATTTCCAAAGATAGTCTTAGGAGAAAGAGTTTTTTTCTGTTATTCTTCATGAATTGAAACATCTATCGAGCTTTTCCTTGTTTTCTCTTACATTCTCAACTAGTAACTGCTTGCCTGGTCTGGAGCAGTAACATTTTTCTGAAGCTGAAAGCATTAAAAATGTAAATCAGTTGGGCTTGTTATTTATTTAGAGTAAATATCTTGGCATTCACTGAAAACATCTCAGATGTTTATTTCATACCAGAGTCTTAGACTTTATTACTTTTAAAAGCTAAGTGGACTGAAATGAGAATAATAAAAAATTATTAGGCTTTGTTCATTACCTGAAAGGCAATTCTGCAACCAAAAAACTATAATGTATGTTTAGGAAAAAACCCTGAAAAAATGTGGAAAAACAGGAGGACAGATTTTATTATAGTATATGGAGAAGTAAACCTAGGTGCTGATTCAGCCTAGCATTGCAGAAGGAGAAACCATTTTACAAATAGTCATATATTACAACTGATGACTACCCACCTCCCAGAAGCTACCTTTCTTTTCTCCAGGTTCAGTATTTGATACTGCAGAGCCCAGTATCTGGGTACTACAGAAATGTGTGAAGATTTGAAGGACCACCCAGGGGTTTCTTTCTTTCTTTTCTTCTTCTTCCTCCTTTGGAATCAGCCTGTAAATAAATAAGCAGCAGCCACAGCTTCACCATTTTTTGATGCACCATATCCTTGCAGCCAACAGTGAAGATCTCTGCATTGTGATTTAGAGAAACTTGAAGACTTTCAGGAGTAAATCTTATACCTTTTACTTATACCTTTACACCTTAACTTACACCTTTATATCACATATTGACTTCTGAAGTTGTCACACACTTAGTTAGATAATATAATATCTGTAGAAGAGAACATTGGTCCAGATCACTTTCTATGAAGTACAAGGACTTCCTTGTAGTGCTCAGGGGCACAACTCCACTTCTTACTGTCTGCCAAGCTTGCCGTTCAGATACCAATTTGTGCCATTCCAGTACGGACCAGCTTTTCAGTCTTTCGTCCATGTGTGGGTATGAACTAAAAGACAGCTAAGAAATGCATATATATTGCCAGTACAGTTACAATCATTGTGCAAGGATCCACACCTCAACTGAATGTTGTCAGCGTGTACTTCACCATCTGCAACCGAATGCCTTTGCATCTCCAGAAATGTACTGTATTTATAGTTAGATAATAATCATTAACATCAGGATGAAATCTTGGCACTGATTAAGTCAATGAAAGCTCTACCTGTGATTTTTCTAGGTCTTTATCATTAATACTACTCCACTTGTTTGAGGTAAAATGAAATGGTCTGGTAGTTTTATGCTTATGTAATAACACAAGGCTGAAAATATTAATGACAGTTCACTTAGGACTGCTGTTAAAGCTGAGTATAAGACAGTATTTAGAGAAATAAGGAGACAGATTAGTTTCTTGAAAGAGGTAGAATTAATACAGTATCAGAATAACTGCATTTTGAAATAGATTTTCAGCATATATGTGGAATGGGAATAAAAAGGACATTTATATGTTGTTCTTAATGTTTTTGTATTTTTATACATGCATTTGGTCCCCACATTAATTTTCTCTCTGCTTGCTAAGCAGTCACTTTAAGTGACTTCTCATCTTTGTAGCAAAAATAATAAACCCTCTCAATAGTCTTTGTACTTTTACTGGGCGTGTGACTACCAGGAACAGTTTCAAGCCTTGTTTGTTGCAAAAGTGGTGTTTTTTTTTAAAAACTGTCCAATGGGGCCATGAGCTATGATTTAACCTCTCAGATCCCTGGAAATGGAAATAACCAGGTTTCCTGACATTCACGATGGTTTGCAGAGAGAAGCGTAACCTCCATTATGAAGAGGGGAGACATACACGATGTGAAACGTGCTAAAACTGTCAAAAGTGCTGATGACGTAGTCAGCTTTAGACTACAAGTCCAGAGTCCTTGGTCTTCACCTAATGCCTAGAACATAACAGCCCCCGTAATGCTGGAGCTCTACCTCTATGAATAGATATAATAACTTGAAATAACAGCTACACTAAATGTGTAAAGGCCTTGCTCTTTTCAGGTAAATGCAGCCAGAGACTCACTTTGGTGGAGAGACTCTATTTTCATACCATCTGAGAATACAGATGGTCCCAGATTTAGCTGAAATACAGATCTCAAATCAGTTTAGCATAGTGCTATAGGTAAGAGGACATGTGATTTGGGCTTTGCTAACTAACTGCAAGAACAGTGCTAACAATCATAATAAATGAAGTGCCCATCTCTGCTTAAAGATGCTGTTGTCTTTTCTGTCAACCGGTGTTTTTGAAATTGCAGAGAGAAAACAGCAAGACCTGAAATCTGTAGAGGAGCACAGACAGTAGGAAGAATATAGCTCTTGCTAGAGGTAAATGAGAAGTGCAAATTGCACCTTTTCTGCTTATTAAGTGCTAATTAAGGGTTGTGAGGCTGGCATTCTTCTGCCAGGCATGTGGTGCCAGGGAGGCAGCCACCCGTGTGTGTGGAGGTTGATTGCTGTCCTGTGATTATAAAGAACCCAATCAAAGCCCTTTCGCTTGCTAGTGCTGCTGTCATTTGCACGGCAGATCATCAGTATGCCTCACTGCCACCATCTATTATTCAAAAGCAGTTATCATCCAAGGAAGGAGTTTGACTCTGCTCTTGAGGGCTCATGAGACATATAGGCGCTGCGCGTATGTGTGTGACCCTTGTGAAGGACTCACTGACCTCGGGAGAATGAAAAAAGAGCCCTTGACTATCTCCCAGAAAGAATGGGAATGAGCTGATCCCCAATGCTGCTGGAAACGATGTCTCTCACTTTGAACGCAGGCTGTCAGCACTGGATATACTGGAAATCTTGATGCAGCTCCACATGAAAAGTATAAGCTCTCTTAAATTCTCCTCGGAGTGTTTCTGCAGAGCAGAACCTGCAACAGGTTTCTGCAGCTACCTGCAACAAACCTGCAGCTTAGCTATGGGCAGATCTTCTTTATATCAAAGGAACAGGAGCTTTTAAGGAAGAGTTTGTAAGAGGACCATGCAGTAGCTCTGCAGGTGTCCACAGAGAGCCTCTTCCCAGCTGTCTTGAAAAGCAAATGAACAGTGGAAGTTAGCAATATGGCTCAAAAAAAGCAAAAGGGTTACCTCCTGCTATCAGATAGGTTACCTCCATCAGTCGATGGAGGGAAATGGAACAAGCACCAAAGATCCTGTGTGGGCACTGGCACTGAGAGCCCAGGCAGGAGCTTAGTCTGAGAGCCCAGCCTGGCCATCTGTGGCCACCTGGGTCCTGTAATAAAATGTTTTCCTCCACATTCTGACCAGAAAGAAATCCTAATAAGAGAGCCAAAGACTTTCCAGTGCCAGTGGAGCAACTCTGAGATCAGGGGTGGACAACTGGGTCAGGCACCACACGAACTGCAAGCTTCAGATGCAGGAGCCAACTCGCACTCGGTGCTTCCCGCTGTGTGGAACTTGGTGCAGTGGTTTTGGGCTGCCCTGCAAAACCAGCTCAGTTTAAGCAGTGTCTTATCCATACTCCTTGGATGCTTACAGGGAGCATCTCCCAGGAAGGGAACTAGGGGATTCAATCCCAGACCAACTAACCCGCAGCTCTCTGAGCATCTTTAACATAATTCCATTTGACTGAACTACAGGTAAACAGGAAAAATAAAGGGATAATTGCTCATTTTCTTTCAGTTTTTAATATTTTGTTTTTACTTAAGTTGCTTGTTTAATAAAACCAAAAATTATTTCTTCTTGAGTGGTTTAAAACTAATGCTGTATGGCTGGTTGATTTTTCAGCTTATTGGCAGAACAACCCCAAAATGGAAGAAAAAGAAAAAAAAGCCCATGATGCTCCAAAATGTTTGATGTGTTACCTTACTGGAAAAACTGAAAGCATTTTTTAAAAAAATAGTTTAAAGACAGATGAATTTCACTCACAGTTTTGTTTTTCATAATAAGACAAGGAGAATGGTTGGGCTGAAAGGCTTAATGACAATTAATTTAGGATCATTATTTAACCTAAGTATGTGATAGTATTTAGAGGGTAAAGAAGATGAAATTTTTCAGAAAACTTGTATACTGGGAAAATAATGTTTGGAATTACAGATCTGCAGTGTGTAGTACATCTCTTAACAGATAAACTGCAAAAATCCTTCTCAGTGAATTTGCAGTCCCCATGGTAATATTTGTATACATCTATATTAGCTTTATAATTAACCAGGAAATAATGGAGAATATCATCATAAAACTGCTCCTTGGGTTGAATAAATGTAAGTCGGGATATGTAAAATATAAAACCAATATCAAGTGACAAGAGGGCATAATTTCAGAGATGATTAAAGGAAAAGCTGGAATCTCTAATTGTGTGGAGTTTCTTGCCTATATTCTAGATATCTCCAACTGTAAAGCATTTAAGACTATTTGCAATAGCTGCAAAGTTGTAATTGTATTCTGCACATAGGAATTACTGAGTCTTACTCATTTTTAAAGATCACCACATTTTGAAACTTACAATCTGAACAAGGATAACTAAATGATTAATGGATAGGAATATTTTTAACTCCAGTGAGACATTCCATTTCTAATTATTTTTAAAATATCAAAAAAAAAGTACAGATAATAAAAAGTAGGAATTTTAAAGCAAAACATAAAATTTGAATTAAATAAATAGAATTTTTTTAAAAAATGTGTAAAAACACAACCTGTTGACTCTCTCAATTTTTTATTTAAAATGAGTAAAAATTAGATAAACCCATGATGCATTTTTCAGTAGCATATATGGATTTTTGATATATTTTCATCCATTTTTTTTTTCTCTACCTGACAAATAATGTCAGGGCAACAAATCCCCAATTCCAAATTACTATTATTATTATGCCAACTAGGAAAGTAATAAAAAAGCATAAACAAACCTAAGCGTGTAAAAATCTCTTTACTTCTCAGGGGCAGATGACTTACCTGGAATTCGAAATATAAGTAATATCAAGATAAGTCTATATTATTAGCCAGCTGAAGGCTTTGATCCATAGCCAGCTTCCATCATTACACAGGCATGAATGTAAACAAGAAGACTCACTCATCTAAATCAGTATAGGCAGAAGGTTCCATACTTTGCTTTCTCACTTCACTGTTTTTATAATGCCAGGTACCTGCCTGTTGAATTTTTGTCTGAAGTATCAATATACCATGGGATACAGAAATGAACTACTTTGTTTTAACAGATTTTGCAGCTGGGTGATTATATACTTACCTTATCCCAGAGATTTTCCTCTTGCACCAAGTGTGAATTTCCACTCTAGCTGCTGCACTCTGCATGAGGAAGAGACACAGAAACAGCGTGACCAGGGGAAAGGGAAAATAGTCCTGCTGAAGGAGGAAAATAGTCAGATGGAGGAATTTGTGTTAGACCACAATGAATCAGCCCTTCAGTGAGAAAGGATATTAATTGCTGAGTACATGTACACAGTGACTAACGACAGTGAATTTGGAAAATAAGATGAATTGTTTCCCTAAAATGTCACATTCGCTGGCCACAGACGGGCTGCCCAGCTGTCACAGCCCCATGGGATGGCTGCAAGAGAGCATCACGGGCCAGGTGAGAAAAGGGAGGTTTATCCCTAACGCTGGCTTCCTTAAGCCTTACCTTACCGTATCCCTGAGTTTTAGCATCTAGCTGTCCCTGAGGCTGTCCCACATCCCTAAGCACTCGGTTTCCCCGGGCAGAAAGCTCTTGCATTTGAGGAATGTGAAGAAATGGAAAAGCTGGAAAATAAATAAATAAGAACAATAATGTCTGGAGAACTTTAGCATTTACACTTTCAGGAATAGTTTTCTCTAAGGAGCTTGGTAAAGCTGCTGTTTTGAAGCTTCTGCTTTGACCTTGACATGGTCCCTGCCCAAGATTGCTCTTTGAGTGATGCATGGCATGAAGGAGATATTTTCAATGTTTGTGTCAGTCACAGTTGATGCTAAAACTGACTCTTTGCAGAGCCTTCGTTTGCCTCTGACTTGCATCACTTTTGCACTTGGTGGTTTCCTTTAGCTTCAGTGAAACTACTCCCCTCTTACGCAGTCATCTCAGAGGAAAGGAGAGTTGGGCCATGTCATTATCCTAGAAAATCGCAGTTGTGAATATAATTCTTATCTTGGAACTCGTGATATCTGCTATTGCTTATAGAGCTTATAGTTATAGTTATTATAGTTTATAGCTTATAGTTATTCATTCAGAATTTAATAAGATGCACAAAAAGTTTTTTTAATTTTAAGCTAGGACTTGACAGATCATCAATAGGGACTGTCTGTAATTAAGACTTCTTGCAAATTAAGATTTGTAAATTAGAACTTCTCACTGTGCTGCTTGTAGAGCTGTTTGATCTGAATCCAAATCTACTGCTGTTGCAGTCAGACACGGACTGTAGCTGCAGTGAGTGGTTTGATAGCTTCACAAACCCAATTGTTGGGACAAAAAGTTACTGCTTTTCAGTGTCATTTACTACTTATGGTTATTAATGAATCCCATGTATAAGGTCATCTATACTTAGGCATGAGAATTCATAGAACAATATTACAAACTTTTCCCTTGTAGTGGTAAAGATTTGTTACTTCAACATGTAATTTAATTAGTGCTTTAAGTAATGTGAGGTTTTCTGCTGAATGAGTTTGGATTTAATATCATACACGCTCCGTGCCAAATTCTGCTCTTGGGTTTAAAGTTTCAGGCTTGCTGGTAGGCAGCGCATCTTGCTGAAATGAGGCAGCTAATTAAGTGAAGTATGTACCCAATTCCCTTCGTAGTCAAGAGAGAGATTTTCAGATGGACTAATTAGCCAACAGAGGATGTTATGTCCCTTATTGATGACAGAGCATGATCAGACCCCTAAAACAGGTAAGTTGATTCTGGGCCATTGATTTAAGATTATTTGTCCTTGTATGCCTTTAGGATAGAAGGCAGCCCTTAGTATTTTGAAATATTCACTTGCAGAAAACTTATATCCTGAACAAAACTGTTTAAAATAGAGTCCATTTCTTTTGGAAAAAAAATAGACAAATTAAAGTTAGGGCTCGTTTCTTCTCATGTTGCTGCCTCTGATGATTATGTGAGTCAAAGACTGCTATACAAATTCTTTTTCTTCATTTTCTTTACTCTTTATAAGTTTAAATTAAAAAGTATAATTACTGATGGATCTTGTGCTCCTATTTCAGTCTTGAGGGGAGAATGCATGTTGTTTCACCTCAGAAAGCAGAGCCCTGAACCATGCCTTAGCATGAAAATTTCAAGTGTGTTCCTTTAAGGCAAGGTATCTCCATCACATCAAAGGTCACTTAATAGTGTGTCTAAAAGGAACAATTTAGGGCTAAAATCCGACAGACAGGAAAGACCAAAACCAACAGGAATAAAAAAAAACACGCATGTGCTGGAAACTCCCATGCAAAGTAGACACCATGCAAAAGATATTACAAATGGGCAAAATTAATAGTTAACTGTTTGGAAAACATGAGTTATGCACTGTATGAAGGTAGTATTCTGGCACTCAGTTTATTCCTGGCTGTCTGATCAAGCTACTTCCCCACTGAATCCATGTGCTTTCTGGAAACAAGCTTTGCAATACGACGCTTTACAGGACGGAAACATTCCTGACTCCAAAGAAGAGCATGTAAATCTTAAGGAGGAATAGGGGCTTGGTGGCCTTGATGTGTAAAATGGTCTGTATCCCCTGTGCTGGTACCATGTAGGAAGAGGCAGGGGAGGTAGGTGGTACTCCTCTTTCTGGTCCCCTTCATTAGCCACAAGCTCACAGATTAGTATCTCTCTTCCTTGTCCTCTGTTGTAAATGAGAGGGTGTCAGTTCATATAAGGAAGAGCTGAGGTTTGTTTTCTTGCTATCTTGGCTTGTCCTAAGAGAGATCTCGATTGCCATTTCTGATTTAACGTGTAACAACACCATTTCCCTTGTATTTTCTGCCATTTCCTCTCTAGGATACAGGGTGTTTGGCAATTCAGAAGTTAACAGATCTTTGCTACTCTAACATCTCTAAATAAACCAGACTCAGGCTTTGAGCTGCAATTGGTTCTCAGGTCTAAATGAGTTATTTTATGAATTTCCTAACTGCCCTCTGCACATAGTATTTCTTTCACTTAATGCTTATAGAATATGCCAAGTTCATAAAATGCCTTTTAGAGTTTTAATAAAGCAAGACATGCAATGTCTTATAAAAGTTGGAGAAAAGAGGTATATTTTGTTGTTCCACAGGCCTTGAGTATCCAGTTACTTTTAAAATACTTCTGTGTGTAACTGCTACCAGCCAATGAAGAGAATGAAAAATACTCTAAGATATGAAAGACAGTAAGATATTAGAGATGGGAGAAAGAAATAAAATTCATAATTTTAAATACTATTTTTGCCCTGGACCACTGCCACCTTTTTGTCTTTTAATCATATTTCTTTTCCTCCTAGTAATATTGATTGCATACAAGAATTTTACACTTTTCCCTTAGAAAAGAGTTATTATATTTAAGAAAATTAAAGAAAATAGCCTTCCTTATCCATACTTTTCCTTAGGTGCACATACCATTTCATGAGCAATAGAACCATCCACTCAATGGGAATTCCAAATATTCTCCTGGACTTAATATCCCTTGATGTCAATAGGAGCTTCACTTGTATGTGAAGGTGGGTATTGTCACCTCAGGAAATTTAAAAGTGAGATTCACTGTCTTCCCCAAAGTGGGGGAGCAGAGCATGTTCTATGCCAAGGGAATCAGAAACCAACAGCGGACTGATTTATGAATAGATAAGAGAAACAACTCCTAGCCTGAAGAGCCATAAAACCAGTGAAGCTGAGGGAAAGAGCAATGCTTCTCCTAGTATGGACTTCCAACATCTGGCAGTATTTGTGTTATTCTTGGAGTTGCTCCCGACCAGAATATATCAAGTTATTCGCAGCAGCTGGAGTCAAGTAGTACTCAAGGGTATCCTAACCGGCATTTAAAACACCAAAAGCGTTTGCCAATATTATGAAATATATTTTATAGCAGGAACTACTGCATGCTTGTCCTAAACTTCTGTTTCAACCTCTAACAATGTGGAGTTGATCAGATAATATCTCTGCACTGGCTGGACTTTGACCCTGGAAACTGCCTGCAACAATCTAAGACTCCAAGAACAAACCGATGGCCATGGGTAAGGGTGCAGAAACTATTGCACTTACTTATTAAAGGTGCCAAGAAATACTCAGTGATGATAACAACCCATAGATAAAGTTAGAAAAACATAATATTATGCATTAGCTTTCTCCTCTTTTTTTATAGGGAGACCTGTGAGGACAAACTCAAAGGAGCCGAGCTAGTTTTTTCCAATAGGAAAAATCATCGTAGGTTGTACACATCAGGTGCATGGTTTATTTTGATGTGGAGCTAGGAACCCGACAAACCTCTTTACTATGCTGTCCAGCCTCAGCCTGAGTTTCACTTGCACAAGTTACTTGCACAAGTTACATCTCTGTCCTAAAAGGGCAGACAGGCAGCTCAAAAGGGAGAGCTGCCAAAGCCCAAGCACGTTCAAATTGGGTTGACGTTGCCCTTGTCAGTTAATCTTGCTATTGCCGTGCAGGCCATTTTAAGATAGCCTAAAAAGAGATTAATTTTGACATTTGTCTTCTTAGCATCCCTGTTGCACACGTTAAGTCCTTTCTTTTTTCTTTTTGGTAAAGTGGTTTGATTAGGACTAATGTCTAGTGCATCCTTGGTAGGGAGGAGGCCAAGTTGAACTGTGAAATTTGCTTATTTCAAGCTTCTACTATAATACTGGGGGTATTTGATTATGCCACTCAGGGTCTTCCAAAATAAATTAATCAAGTGGGCTCTAAGGTTCACCACAAATGTTAAGAATTGGGTAGCAGAGAAGTCAAACTGGGTAAATAAAACTAGTGATCACCCTTTCAGCAACCTGTCTGTAAGCACTCTCAACTCCTCTGTTTATATAACAGAGGAAGCCTAGACTCCTTGGTAAAACAGTCTAAAATCCACAGATGAAAGTACCATAACACAGAGCAAGTTTTAGGTATTAGAAGACAGCTCTCAACGAAGTATTGTATTCTTTTACAGTAAGACAAAGAATTTCCTTCCTTCCTGCTAAGATTGCTCTGCTGCGCTTTCTGGTGTTTGACAAGTTTTCAGTACTTCTGAGAGGGTCTGAGAGAGCAGAAAAGATCTTACAATGGATTCTTTACAAGAACTTCAACAGTATAAAGATGATTTACATTTAATAACATAAGCTCCATGAGATTGAGGCTCTCGACTTCACTTATCATCAGCCTCACAGGGAGGACTTTCTTGGGCTGTGTAGTAGGACTTCCCATTAATTTCTCTTTGGGGCCTGAATCTTAGCTGTTTCACGTCCTTTCCTGCTCTTCAGCTCTGTGGAGGTTGTCTGAAGCCAGCAGCAGCTGCCTGAAGTCTTTCACTGCTAGCATCTCTTCCTCAGAGACCCGTCATCACAGCCTCTGAAGTCTCTGCTAGCAGAGGAAGCCTTTGAAATGCATGAGGCTCCAAAGCATGGCCAGGGTAATGATGTGAGCAAAAGAAAACCCCTTGTTGCTGTTCGCTTAAATTGTTGGTATATGTAATTAAAGAGATGATTAAGAGATGGTCTGGAGTTTGAAGAGATGAGATGGTCTGGAGACGATCTCATGGTCTGGAGTTTGTCATATTTGAAAGGAAGGTTACCCTCACATTGGCTTCTTCTTGATAACATGTTAGGCCAGCTATAGCCTGCATTATTAGTGATTCCCAAATGAGTTTGGCTCTTGTGTTTTGGCACTGCGTAGGTACGTGCTGGCTAATCTGTGAATGTCAACTGTAGAGTCAATGTCAGGCAGCTGAGATAACGAACTACCTCCTGGCATGGGCACAAGGTCAGGGCTGCCAACCACCTGCTGACATTTAAGTTTGACCAAGATAGTGCAAATGGAGAGCTGGGTTCAGTCCTGGCCCTGAGGGTTCACCCTCATTCAGTAAAGGGGATAAAAACTAAAAATAACCCCCTGACCTAGACCTGGTAGGTAACAGGCAAGGGGGCAATGGCAACTACCCTGTGTCCAGCCGCAAAACCCTTTGGGATGCTCACCACGGCTTCAGGACAACAGCACTGAAGGCTTCAGAGGATCTCCAGGGACAAATATATTCCCACAAAGTAAAGCAAAGGGAGCACAGAAATGAGTTAATCCTTTACATCCTATCTGTAAGTATACAAAATTATTCAGTTACTCTGTCAGGTAATCCTGCCCTGGATAGAATTAAGTTTGTTAGCCCCTTTAGTAAAGTAGCTTTAGCTAAAATGAGAGCGCCTTATAGTCAATCTATCAAGTTAATCTACTATGTTAATACGATAATCTTGGACAATTTGTGGAAGATCTCTAGAAAACTGTTTGTTTTTAGTTTTTTTTCCCCTTCCCTTTCTATCTGTGGAGTTATAGGATAAATATGCAAAATATTCAAGTCCCCAGAAAATATTGAAATAAAAAAGGATGCATATACAAAGATATAACTCCTGAAGAATTACAAAGGACTTCGCTGTTCGAGCATGATCATTTTGTTGCTGTTATTGAAATCCTTATTTCATACCTCATTTCAAAATGTGGTCAAGGAAGATTAGACAAATGTGCTAATAAAAGTGGAAAAAAAATGTCAGATTTTATATGAATATAGAAGAATAATAAAAGACGTGAGTGTTAAATCAGTGGTTCTCTTGCCCTCTTCTGAAGGTTAGTCTTTTCTTGGCGTCTGTTCTGCCCTGTCATATCTGAGAATTTTATTTGCGGATAATCCAATGCGCAAATTCAGAGTTATCGGGATTTTTATTTCAGTGAGGTTTGGATAATCAGGGCATCAAATAATCTGTGGGGAAAACAAAAGAAGAGATTTTGAGCCAATTAAATAATTCTGAAGGCAAACACTTTTATGACAGAATGAACCATGTGGATGTGGTTACCTGCCTGATAAGGCTTTGCTACAGGCCACCCAACACACAAACAGGCCAATATTTTGACTCACTGGGCAAATTTGATGCTTCTGTATCTGTTGGGTATGTCCTTAAGCTCGTTTTACGCTTTCTAAAACAATACTGCTATGGGTAGATGTCCTCTCACTTAACTTTTGCAGGCTGAGAAACATGCAATAATCTTAATTGCTGCCTGGAGTCTCCCTCCAGTCCATGGGGCCCAGCAGCTCAGAGCCCAGAGGAGGGTTCAGCCTCCTTGTCCCGGTGAAACTCCTGTTCACAGGAGACGCCAGCTTCCCAATCACTGGAGAAGGGCACGATAGCCAGTTTAACTGCAGAGCCAAAATTTCAGAGGGGGTAAAATTGGTTTGGTTGAGTCAATTCTGCCATGAATAGCTGAAAGTAGGATTCATCTCACTCAGTAGTTTAGTAAACTAAACTCAGATTAAAAATCAGGTGTCTAGGAGGTGGCTGATCTATCTTTTCTAGCCCATGGAGAATGTTTGTCAGATCTGTCTCAAGATAAGATGAATTGTCCTTTGACAGTGCCTTTTCCTCTCCATTCCATAAAAAGGAAGTCTAAGGTGATGTTTTTCTTACACGGTCTTTATTTTCTGCTTCAACTCCTTATAGCTGCGTGGAGCTGCCTGGCAGAGCTCCATAACTGCTGCTGCAGAACACAAATGTCCACATATACAGAAAGCCACTTCGGTAACATTGTGCTTTGGTCAGACCACTTCAACTAATGTGTTTCTATTCAAATGAACTTCTCCAGGATGATATATTAAGTAAGTACTGTATATAATAGGTTGGAGAAGCCTATCTGCGGTAATCACCTTGGCCATTCAACTATAGCTGCAGGTGCTCTGCACATTTAGCCTATAGCATTCATAAATTTAAAGAGTAGATGGATGTGTCAAAATACTTATATTTTATTCACCAGTGGTATCTGGAACTTGCTGAAATTTTTATTTTCATTAAACATGCAAGAACACTGTATATTGTGGCATGATTTGAATGCATAATTTAGAGGGAATTTTTTTTTTATATATTTTATAAGCATCATTTACTGCCATTCCTTCCTAGACTTTATTAAATCAAATTTGTTTGTATAATCAGCAAGATCTGAAATAAGGATGAACCATTTGCATTCACTGATTTTATTCAAAAAGCAATACCCATAATATATTTACAAAAGTTTCTAAAGACTTTGGTCAGTCTTTATGATACAGATAAAATCTGTGTTTCAATAAAAAGAGACCATAAAGTATAAAATGCTGACAGTTAATTTTTGGTATAATATATTCAGCAGATCAGGGTAAATATAATAAAATTGGACTGTCTGCCCAGATTTTGCATATATAATAGAGACTCACGGCTGGCTTTTGATTTCAAAGGCTACTCCATTGGATTCCACGTTCCTAGTCTCCCCATTCCTCCAAGCTCCATCATTGCTCTCTTGCTTTCTTCTGCAGTGAAACCGAGCAGCAAATTTCACAGTCCTGTATTAACTCCGATATAATCCTATTAGCTGCGCTCAGTAGTGTATTGCTCCAGACACACAAAAGCCAGTTCTGCTGAACAAGAGTTTTATTGGGCGAGTTTTTAGTGAAGTTTTGAGATGAAAATGTTCACTGCGGACAGTTTATGAATATTAATAGCATGTTATATAATTGTACTGCTTTATGCCATACCCAAAAGATATAGATATGCACCATAAAGCTTTGTCTTCTTCCAAGTCCACTGAAGTAGAAAATCATTTTGAAGCTTAGCAAAGGATAATCAAATAAAATCTTTTGATTTTAATCTTGCTTATGTTCTATGTGATTTGGTCAAATAATTTTCTACAGTTTACAAAATACTAAGACCAACACAGCTGAAAAAAGTAAACATATTTCAAAGAAGCATTTTTCAGTCCTTTTTTTTTTTTTTTTTTTTTTTCAGTCCTTTTTTTTTTTTTTTTGCTCTAACAAACTTCTGTGTTTGTGAGTGAGATGCACTTTTTTTCCCCGCATTTCAAATAACTTCTAATTTGTCAGGAAAATATGTGACTTTATGTCGTGTTTATGACAATATATTAGCATGTATGAGTTCTGTTATCATCTGTGGGATGAACCCCTTTACGTAAACTAAATGACAACAGCAAAATCACTATTCTTTGGAAGAACTTCGTAAATGAGTTTGGTTAAATTTTTATTGACATAATTGTTACTGGAAAATAAAATGGGAATTTGGTCTATTTAAGGGACCAGAGAGAATATCCCTGGCCAGGTTAGGATGGACATTTTGTGTTAGGACTCAGGTGCAATGTCATCTCCTGCTCACCTCAGCACTGGTTGAACTCAATGATCTTGAAGGTCTTTTCCAACTCTAATGATTCTATGCCCGTAACCAGGTGGGCACCAGGACAGTGGTGAGCAGGGAAGGGAATATATGGGGCTTGAGCTTGCAGCCTTCCAAGTTGGCACCCCATGACTCAATTAACCATGCTCTGAATCCTCAGTTGGCAAATGGACCCTTAAATCCAACATGACAGATGACATTTCCTATTTGCCTGCTGCTAAGCTCTGTTTTGTCTTTGCTGGACCTTCACTGGTGTCCTGCACACAGACCAGTCAAAGGTCTTTTATGGGAGCGCCGAGGTTTCCTCACCATGCTCTGCTGCCTGCAAACCGTGTCAGGGCTGTCCAAATTTAGCTATGTTTATCCAGTGGGGTGTGTGATGGAGTGTGTATCTTCAGCATTCCCAGGCTGTAGCATGTCCTGTCACAGAATTAGAGTAGTCAGTGTCTATTTTGTGGTGGTAGCTTTCTGGAGGAGACTAAAAAAGCTCAGTATGATGGAAGAGAGTTGTAACTTGCTGCTAAGGGCTGGCTGTGTACCAGAAATAATCTCACCAGTGCTTCCCACTGTAATGTGGTAATCATGGGGGCCTGTGCTTATTTATAGCTGGCTGGGTGGTGAGCTGCAGAAATTGTTTAAGAAGCAGAGGGAACAGGGCTTAGTCTGTTTATATTTGAGATACCTCCAAGGAACATGAAGGAAGAAGAAATAATCTTTTGGACATAAATGATCAAGGACTGTCAAATGAGTCATTTTGAGGCAGCTGATGTGATGTAGCAGCTAGAGACAGGGGTCATATGTTCTTAAAATTAGAAGTGGGCAAAAGAGCCTAAAACCAGCACCAGTCTTGTTACTCTGCGTCTCCATGCTCATCCACCAGCTATGAGCAGATGCCTGGTGCAACCGGAAGGGAAATCTCCCCAAATGCCTGGAAAGCTGCTGGTGCTACAGGCTGCAGTGATGGGCTGCCCTGGCCACCTGCAAGGGGACACACAGCACAAGTATATGCTGCATCCGTATATTCTCCGCACCTACATTACATAATAGGGCAGGAACTTACATTTGGTTGGCTCCAGTATCTTTCCCTTGGTTCAGAAGAGCATCAGAAGTCACTCAGAGTTAATATTCCACTTCCACGATGGCTAGTGAAACACAGCGAGGGCCACTAGAGGGCTCAAAAACCGTTCAGTGGGGAAATCCACGACTCCCAGATGTTGTACGGTGGGATTCAGTCACCACATGACCACGTCACATCCTGCTGGTGCTTCCTCCATCTATCATTACCAGGAGTAAAATTCATCTGTAAAATATTTTCCCAGGAGTTCAAATCACCACTATGTTTACTCAGCGATGCATCTCAGCTACCCCCTTACACTCATGGGCTCACCACATTAAGCACGGATGAAGAGCAATCTTCACAAGAAGTCCATAGCAATTATTAAAAGACTCATTGAGATCCAAATTGTGACCCATAACGGATTTCCTGTTTTGGAAAAGTTGCTACTTTAATTTGATCAAAAACAAAGGTAATGGTATACTGAACACTGCAAAGGTAATATGATGGGGAAAGGTACCGCAGACTCAATTTATAGCGTACATAGTATTTTCTAACAGCTTTTCCCTGATTCTGAACCAGTGAATAAAAAGCCAAGCTGTTACTCATGTTGAAATTACTGCTTCCGGCATATCTTTAATAGTAGATGAAAGTCTGGTAAAAAGCATTTTGGCTGAATTGTGTTCTGCCAGAAAGTGCTGTTTCATTAAAATCAAGATATGTTGGAGGAGCATGCCAATTTCAACACAATGCGCACTGGAAGAAAGGCTGACATTGGATTTCATTATGTCAAATATTTAATTTTGATGTAGGTTTACTAGCCCACTTTCTCCAGAAGAACATCCCTCATTGAATGACTAAAACGCGTGTCTGCTTTTTGATATTCTGGGATGCTTCCTGGGCCATAATCTGCTGAGCTTGTGAGATCTGACATGAAATGGTGGGAAGTGATACAGCTCTAAAATACTAAAAAACCCTCCCACCTAAGCAGACTGGATAGGTCTGTGTACTTTATATCTTCTACTCTTTCTTAAGCTGTAAGTTTTATGTATAGAATCCAGAGTTTATTTTGTCATTGTCATTAACCTTGGTGAGGCATACTCCAACCATTGCTTTATTTTGCAGACAGGATGCTCATGCTCATATATGTAATAGAGGCAATACAAGGTCTTTGTTTTCTCTAAAAGTGACTTTATAATGAAGATGGGGTCCAGTTAAAGAATGTCAAGCAAACCGAGTATTCCAGAATAAGTAATATGATCTAATGTTGCTGCTCATGTGCCTGGAAAATAAACTAGAGCGACCTGTGATGGGTTACATATTGCTTCTCAGTATAAGGTGTGTAGGCAGATATAATATTTTTGATTATATCAGCTGATAAAGTTGAATTAAGTGAACACATCCTAAGACAACCAATTCCTGGCTCAGCTCATTATAATTACATCAAAAGTGAATGTTTCTAGGCTTGAGTTTGTGAAACTCCTTTGTTGGAGCTGATAGGGGCACTGTGTGCTTCAAAACTGTTCATTTTTTGGAGATGATCTCACAAAAGCATTATCTCTTTCTACAGATGTTGCTTGATTTTGGTTTTACAGATCATGCTTACAACAATGTTGCTTTGATTTTTCTGCACTGGTATTCATTTGCACTAATATTGATTTTTGTTGTTGTTGCTTGACTTCGTTGGCTCTAAGTACTACTTTTAAATATTTATTTTCATTGCATTATTGATTAATTTTTGTTTATTTATCAGCATTCATTCTAGCATTTATATCCTCAAACCAATGTTCAATTGCTTTGGAATTTTAATGTCTTTGGCACCTGGGAATATTCTTCTGTTTTATAAAAGTAGAAGTTATAGCCTTTTACACTCTGCATCAGTGAATTCCATTGTCCTTTACATTAAAAAATATTTGACTGAAGTGGTTTGGTCTAAAGATCTATGACATGATATAACTTACTGACAAAAATCCCATGCTGAAAAAAAACCCAAACCCTCAGATCAGAGGCATAAAATTTAATGTATTAGGAGTTAATTGCTATGGAAAGTACCTATTGACTAATTGCAAGTAACTGCACAACATCAGAATTAAAGATTGGGATAGGATATCTTTTCATCTGAAAACTGCAAGAGCCTGATGATCAGAGCATCTAAAAGTATCGAGATCAGAGACATATAGCACCTTAAGTATGGTTGATGAATAGAGACCCTTTGATAAATGTTCCTGTTACAGAAGAATTTTGATATTTTACTCTGATTTCTTTCCAGGTCCACCAAGAAGTGCAGAGGGATCATATTGCCAACATATGACTTTCTTGTTGGTCTCAGGAGATGGAGCCAGCCTCTACTAACACCTCTTGGCGTCCCAACTGGGCACCGATTCAACCACAGTTCAGAAGAAAATGTGTCACATAATGAGTCACCAGCATCACTACCTCCAGCACCTCTGTTTTAGTAATTTGAGTGTCCTGTTTCAGAGCTGATGCTGCCTGACATCATCCATCCTGTGGTTAGCAGTGAGGTGAAAGCAGCAGATGTCATGACTCTGAGGCAGAAAATGTAGTGGAGACTGTCAGGCTACTGCTCTTGAGCTTGAAATCAAAAGCTCTTTGCGCTCTTAAGTTTTGTGTTCAATAAGAAGGGACAACTGCTTGAAGTTTGCTGTGAACTCTACAATTGGAAATCCAGGACAGCATTTATACTACACTGGTTTCAGTATCATGATAATAGTAAACAAGACTTATAAATACCACATTACTTTAGACTGTGGGTATCAAACTGTGATTTACAGTCAGAAGAAATTGGAAAATCATGGGCCATTTTCTTTCTTCTTGTTTCCGCTTAAAAAAAAAATTCAGAATATTATCACAAGGAAGAACCAGTTTGCTTATAGAGACAACTGGAAATGAAGATGGTTGAGCTATCAAAGGAAACAGAAACAGCCATATGGAAGTTGTCCCTGAGTGAGATCACATCTTTTGGTGGAGCAATGCAATACCAGCAAAGCTGTTTCTCCAATGGTAAATAAAGCAGCATATGGGTGCGAGCCCTGGATCATGGTCTCCCACACCATTATTAGTGTCACTGTCGCCCCATGACACCTGGTATGCTCTGAAACAGGGCCTAGGCATGGTCTGGGAGCAGCACATTCAAAGTTGCTCCCTAAAATCTGCTGAGCGTGCCCACTGCACGGTTCTGAAGGGGAAAATTAATCAGGATCATAAATGTGAGCTGAGGGGTACTAGTCTGTGTTAAAGCTAGAAAAGGGCTCTTTGGTCTATTTTATGTGGCCTTAGTTGAAGAAAATGCAAACAGCCAAGATGTCAAACAGTGGGAGCAAAGAGGTGGACCTGCTTCTCTGGGCCATGTGTCTGGATGCTCATCTCAACTTCCTCACAACTCCCTAACGGATCCTCCGTGACTGCCGTGCTCTCGAACACCTTTCCAGGGCTGTTTCTTGAGCACACAGAGAGCACCTAAAAAAGCCCATTTACATCTGAAAAGTGCTATGTTTCTATGCTGATTTAAACTAATTTAAACTAAATTTCTGGAGTAACCACCCATCTTCCTTGTTATTTTCCCATCTGAGAGAGAGGTCTCTTCTTTTGCCATCCTGTGATAACATTTTTAGTAAACAGCCTTCCTTCTTTAGTCTGACTACTCAGAAGATACAAGAAAATACAGTAAAACGCTATCAGGAAAATATTTCTCTAGAAGCTGATACTTCTGCTAGCAAAATATATAAAAGGAAAACAACTGGTGGGGGGTTGTATCGTTTACCAGAAGTGGACCTATTCTTACAAAAATGTTAAGTCTCTGAAAAGACACCAGCCCAATCCAGGGCACCAGTAAAAGGAGGGCATCTGCCTGCCCTCAGGTGCTGGGCCACCCATGCCCTGTAACTTCAAGCTGCAGTCCTGGATGCAGGAGAGCAAGGGCTGCTCTGCTAGATGCTGTCGGAGACCAGGGGCAAAGCTGGGGTCAAAGAGCACTAGCAGAAGTGCTGCTCTTCAGGCAGCAGGTATCCTTGGAGAGTTTACTCTTCATAATAATAATATATAATCCATATAATAATATATAACCAATAATATATAATATGAATAAATAACCCACAGGCGATCAAGGATTTTATTTGTGTAAGATGGAAAAATTCTGAAACATCTGCAGTTCTATGACATGCATTTACGAGACCTCTCATCAACCAGCAAGTATATAAAGGCATTTGATTTTCTAATTAAAAGGACGATTTTGTCTTAATTCCCAACATACTAAATGAGGCTGATTAGTGAAAGATATAAGGGATTAAAACTTTAGTTGGTTATAATGAAGACAAACAAATTTTCTGTCAAGTTGGCCATTATCTTGCTCCTGATCCAATCAAAAATCAATCCAATGTTTTCAATGGTTTCCATAATTTACAAACTATATCCAAGTTTAATAGATAGGACAAAGACATTTTCAGAAGACAAACCTGGACACTTACACTTATTATCTATCACATAAGATGGAAAAGTCTGGAAAAGGTGGATGGATCTGAAAGTTTTCCTGTATGTCCAAGTTTGTGTGTGTGTATACATATATATATATACACACACACACATACATTTATATAGATAATATATATGTATGTCTAATGCACCATCCAGTGCTCTAAACTCTCAGACACATAGAGACAAATATTTGGCATGTCTTATTAAAAAGATATTTAGCTTTAAAAGAATTTGTTTTCAATTAGAAGAGGGACACAGAGAAGCATTTACTACAATTTATTTTCATCTTTTTTTTTTCTGCAGAGATGGGCCAGGGTAGATGGAGGCTGGATAATCAGCACCCTAAGGGTTTTTTTTTTTTCTCATCTACTCCAAGACTGCAACATATTCTTTTCCTTTGATAAAAAGAGCTTTACATTGAGAAATATATTTTTTTTCCGTCTGAACTACCTCAAAGCTCTCTGTAGCTTTGAAAGCATCAGCTGAGTAAAAGAAGGGTGAAATACTATTCCAACCTTGAATATTCTGTGAAATACTAAGTTTCCATGGCACACTGTGGTTGTAAGGGGTCATGGCCCAACCAGGGGCATTGGGCCCTGGATGTGGAGGCTGCCAGCCCTCGTGCTGCCCCCCTGGACCACCAGCCTGCTGCTCCTGCCTCCCTGCACGCTCAGTAGCCACTTGCCAGACGAAGTTGTTGGACACGAGCCCAGGTGAGTGAATGAAGTTTCCATAGCCCCTAGCTCGCTCCTTTTTCTTGCAGATATTCTGCCAATTCCCCTAAGTTCAAGCTGCCCTTTCCCTGCCCTGAACTCCTGAACAGAGATGGTTCAGCCTGTGGCACGTCGACATGCCACCTATGTCCAAGTGTGTTCATCTAAATCCCTCCTAGTGTGGAATTTGTAAGTCTTTAAACCTGGCACAGGCTCCCGTGAACGGGCAGAGTGCCGTGTGAACAGATGAAGAGAGGGTGGCCGTGACAGAGAGCTGGCCAACCTCATCTCAGGAGTGAAGACACCAGGCTCTAAAAATGCTAAAAAATGTCAGAATAGGGTTAAGAGCTCTTGTGACAAACGGTTGGGGGATCATGTTAATATCACTGCAGGCCACAAGGGAATTATTATGAAAATTTTCAATGTAGGTTTAGTACTTGTGTGTAAGAAAGTGTTGGACTGAATTTTTGAAAGAGAGAAAATGGATATTTCTAAGTTTGTTATGTTGGGGAGGTTGTTTGCCTGTTTGTTTAGTTGGGTATCCTCTGCTTTGTAGGAGAGGATAATTGCATGACTGGGATCTGAATTTTGACCAGGTTCTTGAACACTTTGGTGCTTTCAACCCAAAACCTCTATACAAACGTGTCTTTTGAGGAAAAATGCCATCCAGTTTGCTCATAATCAGAAGTGTACTTCAGGAAAGCAAAACCTTTTACTCACCAGACTTTTGATTTTGGTATAGAAGTAGTATTTTGATATCCGCGCCTCTGATGTACAATAATCAGAGTATATCCCCTCCGGAAAGAGCCACAATCTAAAAATAAACAGAAATTAGGGCTTGAGAAACACTTGTGCTAGCAGATGAGTGCCAATGCTGGCTACTTCCAAACAGACAAGAGATATTGGAATATATTCAAAAACATTTTTTTTTAAACTAGTATTTTCATTTATTTTTAAACAGGAAATTGAGGAGAGAAATGCTTGTGTGAAGAGTATTATTGGCAACCTCTTTGCCCCGAGAAATCTCTGTGAGAAACAGAACCACGTGGTATTTAGTGGCAGGGATAACTACTGATCTTTCACTTTCCTCCTAGGAGATGGTTTTAGAAAGAAAGACCCAGAACTGCTCTGCCTCTTTCCAGAGCACAGTGTTCACACACATGACACACATGCATGTGACAGGCTTTAAAATACAATTGTTAGTTATTTTCCTTGCTGTGAGGGGGTGAATCCCCAGTGCTCATAAGATGTCTGTTATAAAGGAGAAGTGAAAGACTGTTTGCCCAGTTTGGAGAATACAAATGAGGAATTATTCTGAACGGATTCAATTGCTTTTCTTCTCCCTAAGCTGCCACAAGATGTAAAATGTTTGATAGTACTGTAAAGCATAGATTCCTGTGTGTGCTTCTCCAGATGGATCTGTAAAAGCTATTGTCACTTTGTGCTTCTGACTACCACAGGGATTTTAGCTATATGTTACAAATGATAAACTCTTTAATGCACTAAATATGACTAAATTCTATTAAGATGTTGCATCTCTAGCTGACAAATATAAGACAAACGTACTTTGTTTCTAGCACTAGGATTGATCTTTTTGTTCCAACATGGTTTTCATCCATAGCATCAGGAAGATCTGCTGGAACTGTCACAAGGCCAAGATACAACTGATTTCCCAATGAGCTTGAGCTATTCATTACAACCCCAATCGTTACTCCCTGATGACGTGTGAATATATACGGTTGATAGACATCTCTTTATATACTGTGGCAACAAAAGCTGGAACGAAGGGTTGAGGTTGGACATTTGTGATAGAGCAAAGGAATTGTGAGGAACTGTGAGGAATACAGAGAAAACAGACTGCTCCTGGATATCAGATCTGCATGCAGAAGTGGCTGAACAAGCTGCCCAAGACGGTGTTGGGAAATGGCACCCTGCTCTATAGCAGCTGTCTGTTAACCTGTAAACCATTCAGGGTAGATCCTGGCCATGGGTAACTATCCTCATGCCACAATGCCATGATGCAGGTCTGCACGGCGCTGGACTACTGTGCAGTGGTCCAAGCACGGGCTTGCTGAACTAGCCCAGGCTAGATCATGGCTTATGCTCATTTTTTTTTGCTGATTCCACAAGGATGGGTGACACATGATCTGGCATAAAGGAAGATTTTTGCTGTGGCATAAAGCCTGCTGTCACCAAGTTAATTCTTGAACAAAGATGAACCAATGGGACGGGAGTCAGTATTCTGTGCCGTGAGACCACAGTCCCCTGCAGTCAGTATTGGGAACTCTGAACGCCAAGATTTGATTTTTAGCAATAAACTTGAGGCAGGTTCAGGGGCAGAGCAGCTCTTAGTTTTTGGTTGTATTAGCATGAGAAAACTCTACAAATGCTCTCAATAAAGAAATACCTTCCAGTGTGGTACAATGCAGCAACGCTACATGCTCTATGTGGGTAGAGATACAAACTGGTAGGGCTACGTGGGGAAGTTTGCATAGCAACAGAGTGTACCTGGGCAGCTGAATGTCATTCCTGTTCTCAGATTGTCTCATATTGGCCTTATTTTATTTTATTTTATTTTATTTTATTTTATTTTAAATTCTGTTCAGTAGTCTTCAGCTAATATGTTATTTGAGTATTTGTAGGGAACAATGTTAGAAGTCTTAACAATTTAAACAATGAATATTTGCTCAGAATATTCTGCCTCCAAATTCAATTTGTCACACTGTTTTTCTCCCTAGTAAATGCTCTCCTTTGACTAGAGAGGACCATGTTAGCTGTTTGGTAACCAAGTGCAAGCGCAATTCAAGTCAACAGCTTTACTCGTGTGCTGGAGCTTGAGAGATATGACTAATACATGACTTTTAACAAATCACTTCAACTCTTTCTCCTTACCTTCCTCCTTTTTGTCCTGCCTGTCCTGACAGCAAGCACTCAGGAAAAGGACTGTCTCCTGCTATGTATATGTACTATGAGGACCTTGATCTCTACAGCTCATAATAGCTCTTCGTGCCAGTGAATTTAAAATAAATGTCTCCTTGCTAACAGAATAGACATAATTTAATGAATATGGAAAGAGAGGATATTAGAACAACTCGTTACATTTTAAGCACTAAGAACAATTTTGCACTACAAATTTTTATTCCTACAGATGATTTCCGCAGCCTTGTACAATGCAGGGTGCTTCTGAAATACCCATTAGAATCACATAGTCTCGGAGCTGGGATTTTTCTATTAAGGTAAACCTTGTAATTGAGGCAATTCTTCCTATTCCCCTATGCCAGCATAATATTTCATAAACATATTTATTTTATAGTGCATAAAAGAGAAACCTTCCAGTATATTTTCCATTTTCTTTTTCTGTCTTGAGTAGAAAATCATTATATTTGTGGGAAAACGTCATTTTTAGAAATGACCTCTAAATATGTAGCCCAAGTCATATTCAAGTTTCCCATAAAGAGACCGTAAGAGGCAGCATTTCTCCCACCCAGCATTGGTTGTTGGACGTTAGATATCTGGGCTGAGGTCAATAGAGACTTGTGCTCCACAGGTATCTGCACTAGTAAATAGTTTTTTCTCTCCTAGATGGATAGGGTAGACCAGGTGATGAATTTTTAGACAGCTAAGGCTGGTGAGATGAATCACATCTCTAACTTTCAAATTAATCTGACCTACCATCAAAGCAAGAATACAAGAAGTAAAATGTATTTGTGTAAGGGATAGAGCAGCTCCTGCGCTACATGACACTGTAGCTGTTCAGATGCTGCTGGGAGCACATAGAGAAATGGTGTTACACTGTTGCTTACTTGTAACAGGAAATGTGTATGTTCTTGAGACATGCTGTTAATATAAGCTACCGTAAGTTTTCCTTTAAAAAAGAAAGAAAAAAAAAGGGGAAAAAAAAAAAAAAAAGGAGGGGGGGTGAGGAAATTTTGGCTTATTTTAGACCTTGCCCTTTTTCTCACCTGCCAAGCCAAGCAAGAAGCAGAACTAGAAGAGGAGAGTGACAGAAATAGGAATTATGGCTCTTGGTAGAGGTAATGGGAGCATGGCAGGCCACTGCATTTAATGTTCAACCCCTTTCTGACAAATTTTGCATCTGATTGAAGAAGTGCCTTGGTCAGTGGGTCTCCCGATGCAGAGTGGATTTATTGCCTGTTGGTTTGGGTAGCCCTCAAATTAAGAATATTGAAAATTATGAGCAGAATAGGACTGAAAAGAGGTGGGAGAAGTTCAAATGTTAGAGTATGTAATATTTAATGCTGAGCATAAGCATTATGAGACTTCACATATGTCTTGGCTGTATGGTAAAAAGGAAAAAATGCATGAATTTGGGGGTATTATCCTGAATAGTCCAGGAGTTGGGAACCATTAGTGGTTTCCAAGGCTTTGGGGGACCTTTTGTAACACAACAGTATCCTGTAGGCTCCTGCCAGCCTGAGTGGGACAGTTTTGGAGACTCCTGAACTAGAATGTGCTTTTAGCTACATCTCTGGCGGGATAACATAGTGAGGGCAAAGAAGTGCTAGAAAGTACTTGCCATTTTTTATTAGCAGTCATGACAGTCTATGATACACAGGGCTTGTTGCTGAGCTAAGAACGGTTGGTCTTGACCTTCCAATGGAAACGGGTTACTGGAGGCTCCCAAGTGCTCCGGGATTTGGTTTTGGTTACAAGCCAGAACGGAGAGTAATTCTGCTCAGTACATTGTGGACACAGAGCAGGTTTGATGCAGTAACTTCCCTGGTCTTATTGCCTTTGGTCTTACTGCACAGCAAATGTACCCAACTCTGTGCCTACGTTCTAGGTCATCCAGTATGATGAAAAAGGACCAAATAAAGTCTTTGAAGTAGTCTAACAGCTGAGTGTCCTTGCTTGGACAGGGTTTGGGCCAGGTTGCCAGCACTCTGTCCAGGAGGGTATTGACATGGGAGTCCTCTGGTTTCTGCCTTGATGCACATAGCAGCCAGCTAGAAGAGTGGTGGACATAGGAAAAAAGAAGCTAAGAGAGACAGATGAATTGACCCCACGCACAAAACTCGGTAAAAACAAAGCACTAGTAGAGCTATCAATAGCACAGGCGGTATATACAGAGCCTGCTTGGTATGGGGCCTTATATATTGTGACTTTATACCTGGAGACATGGAGAGCAGGCCAAGTTGGCCCCATAGAGCTGTTTGAATTTTCTCAGCCCTTGCATTACCTGCTGCTGGTTTACAGGGACACATCACATCGGCAGCAAGGCTCAGCCAGCTCTTCTGGGAATTTATCCTAATAAATTGACTCTAAACCAGTGGGATGCCTGCACACCTGCAATCACTTCTCACAGCCCCGTTGCCGCAGAGGTGGTGGCCTCTGGCGAAGGGATGAAGAGAGCGCTTGGCTTTGGTAACATCGCCGTGGGCTGCAGCTGGGTTTGCCCGTGTTTGTTTGCTGTGCACAAACATCCCACTTCCATGAGGGACAGCACCTTTTTGGATATTGTCCTGAGTGTCAAACCTGGGAAAGGGTGTAAAAGCAAGAGCCAAAATTCAGCACCCCCCCCTCTCCCAAACCCCCATTCCTTCGCCTAGCTGAAACTTCTCCTCTGTGATACTCCTTAATTCAGGCAGATTTCTGAGTTTTCCGTTTCACCTTAGATATTGTGATTATTTCCCCCAGGCTTCTGGTTATATATTTATCAATCATTTCTTACTAAACCATTGAAATAAATTTTATGCCCACTCAAAATTACACTATGATAAACACACTTAGTTTTTTTTGTTTGTTTGTTTTTTGTTTTTTTTTTTATCAGTAGGCACTACACTTTAATGGAAAGACTGTCACAAGTAGCACATGTTCATATTAAGCACTCCAACTGATAGAGGGAAAAGTCGTGCCAGGTAAGTAAAACATCCCTGGCAACTCCTTTTAATATGACTTAATAGTTTCCAAAGAGAAGCAGAGCTTCTGACCAGGCAGCTCTGCAGAGACCACCAACAAACCCACCACTGACGGCAATCTGGAGAAATGAAATCCTAAGGGTTCCCCTGTCACCGCCCCTGTAATTCCAGTCTCCGCAAGGATTGTTGTGCTTGGGAATGTCCGTCAGCACCTTCTCTGGCATGGACTTGTGTTTTCCTAATACTCTTTCTCTCTTGGAAAAGTTGTTTCTGTCTCTAGCATTATCCTTCTCTTAAGAATTACTTCCAACTGTTCCCATCCCTAATTCTTGATTTATCCCCTGATTTATTCACAGTCGTCATCTGACCTCTTAGATGTTATACAGCAAGTGGGAAACATGTTTGGAAAATCTTGTTTTATTTTCTAGTTTGGGTCATATTATTTTACATAATTGGCAGGTTTCTTTTTAATCTTGGTGTCTTTTCCTCATGCTCTGATATAATTAACACTAAATCAGACACTGAAGGGACTACAGTAAATGTTGAGATAGGATTTCCAGATATTAAAAATATATCAGAGATTGAACTAGACACCCCCTCCTCCTGCTCCCAACATTCCCTCCTGGAAACTACAAATCCAGCAGATGAGAGGCCATCTGTGTGGATACCTTGTCTTGCATTTTACCACTAAAACACTAATGGAGCTGCACTTGGAGGGCTTCCCTTGCCAGCAGCCATCCCTGGAAATCCCCCGTAGGAGGGAAAGGCTGGATGACGACAGTGCCATGGAAACAGCGGAGTCTTTCCTTACCTTCCCTAAATAAACCAGAAATTGCAGACTAACTTGCAAAAGTCAGCCTAACTAAGCAAGTGCTCCCAAATCAAAATGCTTAGCACTCCATTTCAGTGGAATATATAAGAACTATGAGACTCTGCAGTTAGAAAGCAAAGTGCCTTATTGTTTGTACTCCTGAAAAAAAAAATTTTTACTATCTTTATAATATCTTAAATATCTTCGTGGTGAGATCTTGAATAAGAGACTCGGCACAACATACACTTTGACTTGTATTTATCCTGTTTTATAAATATTTTAAAATCAAACAGGCTCCATATACATAATCCAAAGATTAGTGTGTAACCGCTGACATGTGAGCACCCGACAATCATGGTTCAAGGACAGCAAGTGGGCAGAGTTCTGAACATCGTGCAGCAAGACAGTGAGAAGATACAGCTCCCAGTTCGCGGGTCTCACACAGTTCTGATGTCTGTAGAAACCAGAAACCTCTTTTTTTTTCTTTTCTTTTTTGAGCCAATATTTTGCTGTTTTAGTTAATCGGATGCATCTTGCAACAAAAGGGCAGTCCCTTCCGTCTCCACATGTGTTTCTTCCAGAACACTTAAAACCCAATTTGTGATAAGAGAAATTTCACTGTCTATTTCACCGTCATTGAAAAGCTGCTCCTCTTTGCTCTAGGCAATTGCACTACTTGCCTTTTCTTAAGGTATATAGAGGCATTTTGCTTCTGCAGAAGCAAAGGCCCTTGCTGCACTCCAGTGCACTTCTTTGTTCTATTTAAAATGAGTTACAAGTCTGGCTGTTCATCACATTCTGCCTCCACTCATGTCTAGGGTGGTGATTTACTAAGACTGATTTAATTCTACCTTTCTGTAAGGGAGAGGGAACTCCTTCACTGTAGTTTGTGTATACACTGGGCAACTTCAGTCTGAAACGAGTGGCTAGGTGCGTGTCATGAGTGCTTCAAAACATCCATATGAAAGTCCCAATCCTTCATGTAGAAAACTGTGCTTGATCATTAAGGGATTGGGGCATCTATCCTACGAGGAAAGACTAAGCGAGCTGGACCTGGTGAGCCTGGAGAAGACTGAGAGGGGATCTTATCAATACGTACAAATACCTGAGGAGAGAACGCAAAGAAGATGGGGGGGGGGGCAAACTCTTTTTAGTGTACGGACAGTGAGAGGACAAGGAGTAATCGGTATAAATTAAAACACAGGCAGTTCCATCTCAACGTGAGGAAGAACTTCTGCACTGCGAGGATGACAGATCCCTGGCACAGGCTGCCCAGGGAGGCTGTGGAGTCTCCTTCTCTGGAGATCTTCCCAACCCGCCTGGATGCCGCCCTGTGCCCCGTGCTCTGGGTGTCCCTGCTGGAGCAGGGGGTTGCACTAGAGGATCTCCAGAGGTCCCTTCCAACCTCAGCCATCCTGTGATTCTGTGCTTCTTGACTGCATGGGTCTGCACACACAATCAGGTGCAAGGCAGGTTTTCTGCAGCTGTTACCATCACGTCCTGTCCCTTCATCTATGCTACTATATATATAGTTTTCAATAATATTCTTACACTGGCAAAAAAAAATGATGCATATGAGCTGAGTTTGCAAAATAAGCCAAAGAAAAAAAGAAAGTGTGACCTTTGATTAAATGGGATTCAAAATAACACATGCATACACATTTATAGATGAAAATTTACCCAAGGAGGTCAAACTGAATATACAAGGTTCAGTTTCAAAATGGATTAGGAATGTCCACACATGATTAGCAGCCATTTAATTAAATGAGCTCAGGACACCTCTTCAATTAGGCAGGTGTAACTGAGCAAAACAGGCCTCTCTACCGTAGAAAAATGTATTCAGCCAATAGTAAAAGTAGCAAATGTACAGATGCATCACCATAACTCCATACATCTATCAGCCTCAGACATTATTTTGAACCACTGAAATGCTAACGACTTTCACTTTCTTTAAAAAAACAAATGAGGAAGTCAAATAAACACCTTTCAAAACCATGTCAGTCACACGGACAACATGCCACAACTAAACACACAGTTTTAGTGAGAAAGCAGATTTTTTAGTTAAGAGTACAATTTACACAAGTTACGTTTGCTACTTAGGTGACTGTGTCAGGCTTACCAGGCTAATCAAAACCTTTTTGGGGGGCCTTGCCTAGCAATGTTGAACTAAATAGACTTCATCTTGCATCAATGCTAACTGGTTTGCATGCAAGCTGTAATTTTGTAAAAGCCACAGAGATCAGTTCATACAGATGCAGTGGAAACATCAGCTACTCAGTTTACTTGCATCATTGTATTGAATATTTTAAGTCTTAAATGACTTCCCTCTTACTAAGTAAGTTCTTATGTCTTGCTGACCGTTGTACATGTCCTCATAAAGTTTTACTGTATTATCCTTAATTTTGCATTTCAACTGAGTTTATCTTTCAAAAACTAAATTTTGTTGTAAAGTAAGATTCATTACTGTCTTCAGAGTAAGAGCTCTTATGTTAGTAATGTGGTGTAAGGCATATTTGATTCTTCTGACTGAACAATAAAAATACCCCAAAATGTCATAGATATTCTACTTAAAACAGGATGTTGCTTTGTTTTTTGTTTTTTGTTTTTTTTTTTTTTTAAATGGTGGGATTACAGTAAAAGCCTGAGTATTTGAGATACAAAGGAAAGGTTCTGACACAAGGATAATAAAATACAGCATCTTTCTGGGTGAAATGTATGGACACTTATTTCAAAGACCTGACACCCCATAACTGTGCTCAGCAAAAAGCTGGTGTCACCAGAAACTAGTTTTCCTAGCTTGCAGAATGTGTTCTTGCAGCTTCAGAACTTGCTTATGTTGCCAAAATACAGACTGACTGTAGATATGAGCACTCCTGTAAAATCTTAAGAGTTGTGTAAGCTGCTAAAAATATGTATTTTTTAAAGCACTGTTTGGAGACATTCAATCCTGCTGTTTGGAGGCATGAACTACGAAGATACCTGACGGATGAAGAAAACGTGGCTGTGAAATTACTGCAAAACACAACAAAATAAAATGATTCCTGGTAAGGCAATGCATGCTCATTATTCTGTTTTAGGTTTTCAGACTTTGAGATGATTTCTGAATTATATTAATGCCGGGATTCCCCCAAGAAGCTTTTTTCCCGGTAGGGCAGCAGAGGAGCCTCTTGTCAAGGCCTTGATGGACTCAGCCCCACTGAACCCCGGTGCTCGGGGTGTCCCTGCTGGAGCAGGGGGCTGGACTAACTGGTCTCCCGAGGTGCCTTCCAGCCTGGGCCGTGCTGGGATGCAGCGAGTGCGCGGGCAGGCCCTGCCGTGCTCCAGGGGCTGCGCTCGCCTCCGCGTGCACTCCAGGATCCCCCCGCCAGGACTGTTTCCGAGGTTCTTAAACTAGGGGAATAACTGGCTGAGTAAATACAGGGATAAATAAGCAAATAGTCACAGGATCTTTATTGTTGGAAAAGACCTTCGACATCATTGCGTCCAACTGTAAGCCCTTTGTCACGATACCTGCTAACCCTCATCCCTAGGGGCCTCGTCCACACGTTTTTGGACACTGCCAGGGATGGGGACTCCATCCCGTCCCCGGGCAGCCTGTTCCAAGGCTTGGCTACTCTTTCCATGTAGAAATCCTTCCCAATATCCAACCTGAACCCCCGCCTGGCGCATCTTGAGGCCGTTTCCTCTCATCTTCCTCCTGGTCCAGTTATTCTGGAGCCGAGACGGAACCTGCCTCACTCCAACCTCCTTTCTGGTAGTTGTGGAGAGCGACCAGGACACCCCGAGCGTCCCCGGAAGCGAACAAACAAGTAAATATGTAAGGGAATAAAAAACAAAGTGCTCATTAAAGAAGGGAATAGAGAGGGGAATAAGCAGTAAGAGGTGCACACATGAGGGAACGAGAGAGCGGCGCGGGGAGAGCCGCCTCTGCCGCGCAGGGCTGGCGAGGCCGAGGCGCGGGCCTGCCGTGCCCGCCGAGGAGCCGGGACAAGACAAAGCAGGGCGCCCGGT
>VZSG01000718.1:301844-350159 GCA_013398315.1 Nothoprocta pentlandii
GCCGCTGCCCTGCTGCGGCCGCGGGGCCGGCGCTGCCGCAGGCCCGGCCGCCGCCGGCGGGGTTTAGCCGCCGCGCAGGTAACTTTGTTCCCGAGGGGCCCCAACGGGTCAAAATGACAGTGCTGGCCGGCCCGGGTTGCTCGTGGCTTCTGCTCCCTCGCAAGGGGTGTTTTGCTGCGGGGGGGGAAAGGAGAACTTGTTTCACACTTGGCGCCGCTTTATCCCGATGGAAAGGTGTAAACTTCCCGTATCTGGTTCATCCGTACGTGTGGAGGGGAGCGCTCGGGGTGGCCCCCGCAGCGGTGGCATCCGGCGGCCCTCGCTCCAGCCCCAGGTGCTGCCGCGGCTGTCACAGCAGGGAGTGAAAACCCGAGTGTGTCCAGGGGCCCGGGTAAGCCACGGGCTCCGCCGGCATCCATAGAGCCATAAAAGCAGGATAGCTATGGAGGTTTGCCTTGTAAAGATAACTTGGCTTGGCTCTAGAGGAGTTGTTAGGTGCATTTTGCTCTTCTTGCACACCGTGGCCTATGCCCTTGTCCTGAAGCTCTCTTCAGGAGGCAGTTTTGTGATCCTGAAGTCTCTGTCGGCGTCCAGCGCATCTCTAATTTTTGTAACCGCCGCTGTTGTTTATGTTGGGGATTCAGCTGACATGGTGAACTGGAAGGTGGCAACTGCTGCTGATGTTAGGAAGGGATTTGAATGCTCCGTATGGTGAGCTTGGTGGTTTGACTTGCAAGTGTATTTCCGTTTCGCTTTCGGGAAGCTGATGATAAAGCTGAGAGCACTAGCAGATAAACCTGGTCCGCACGGCTCTGCTGGAAGGTTAGCGCTGGTGTCAGAGCAGCCCTTGTTATGGGAGCTGTGCGTTGGCGTGTTGGTGCTGGCCAATAATGAAAGAAAAAGCCCTGGCTAAACTAAGAAAAATCCTAGAATTCCTGAAACTTGCTTTAAATTCGCTTTCAACAAATCTCATTTCGGAGAATTGGTACTCAATGGGAGAAATTGGGCGGTAAACATGTCCAAGTTTGACACTGAAAACTGGTCCCATAGCTAGCTTTTTACACCTGAAAGTGCTGGTCATTACCGCTGTTCTTTAGTGAAAGTTATATTTGCCTGCAGTTCTAGTTCTGATAAAGTATTTCTGTTATGTTTGCCGTATTTCTAAAATAATTTCTGTAAAGATAGAAGTAAGTATTGAAGCTGTAACTTCCTTGCATTTTTAACCTCCTTATTTTTTAAAATTTTATTTCTTGTATTGCTGTAAGGGTCTTCTGTGAAGTTGGAAATCGGTAGTCTCATTATAGCTTGTAAAAAGAACCTTGGTTTATAGTTCTGTTCATTCAAAAATATCTTGTACCTCCTTGTTATTATTGTCTTAATAAGTGAGTATAACTAAAATTACACCATAGTTTAGTTAAAATAGAGGTCTCTTGCATGTGACTTTGTGACTTGCTTTGGAAACTTTAGAGAAATGTTGACTGACTTGTTTTGTTTTGTTATGAAGTAGTATAGAAAGTGCAACTTGACTTCTGGATGGAAATTATTTATTTATTTACAGATTTTCTCTGCTCATAAAACCATAACATGCTTGAATATAAACTTTAAAAAATCAAATTATTGGCAAAATATTTGTTGTATTTGTTGTATTTCTTGTTTGTTGTGTATTTCTTACTGTTAGCTTAGAAAGGCTCTATGCTAGTTTGTATAGAAGTACAGTACCATAATATAAAACATAACAAAATACCTCTTCCATCACAAATCTAGATGATTACTCTCTAAATGATACAGATTAGGCTTTTTTTTTTTTTTTGTTAATACAGTACATAGGGAAATCACAGTGCTTACTGACAAAAGCCAAGAAATTCAAATTATGGTAACTTTGCCTCTTCTGGGCTTTTGAAGCATAGATAAATAAAAAAGTAAGTAAAATTTTTTCTGCACAACAGAGATCTGATAACATTTTGCTTGATGTTTTGCCCCATGTCTCAAACACATTGCACCGTGAGACAGTTTATTCAAAACAACCTGCTTTGCTTGCTGTTTCCTGAATAAGTGTGTGTATAATTTTTTTTTTTTTTTTTTTAAGACATGCCTAAACACCTGCATTCTGTTTGTGTTTGGTCTGCTGACCCAGGTTCCTGTAGATACCGATGAGGAGCTTAAAGTTGGTGGGTAGCCTTGTTGACTTGGAATGCAGCTACTTGTGTGGGGACGGGTGACTTCTTGTGTGAGAGTTTTGAGGAGGGAGACTGTATGCTGATGACCGAGAATATCCTCATTGAGCTTTATTGCAACACTGAAAGAGTCGTATGAAAATAAATTATTGCACAGTAGGCTACTTAAAGGTGTCATGAAATTATGTTGTGATTGAAGAAGATGTTGTATACCAAGTTTGGTTTGTGTTAACTGGTAAGAAATTTCTACCTGGGGTTTAGAATATGTACGGGTTTATATTGCAAAAATAAAAAGATGCCATAAATTCTTAAAATTACTTAAAATTGTTTTATTTGTCTTTTATAATACTTTGCGTAAAGTTGGATATTTTTCCTGGAACGGTGATAGTACCTCCCAGCTCATCTTCTGGTCAGTTGTGTTCCACTCCCAAAATAACATGGAAAAGGTCTCCATCCAGAGATGTTACTGAGCTCCTCAGTACATAGACTTGTTTGGATGTGGTGTTGGTCACCCGTCGTGTTATAGAAGAGTGTGTGTCTTCTTTTCCCCTACCCCTTGATTCGGCTACTGTCAGCCCAGCCACTCTCCTTTCACTCCTAATATAATTGATTTCACAGCATAATTTCTAGCATGTTTCCATTCAGATTATGCTGGTTGGTTAAAGTTTGGTAATAACTGAGACTTTTCAATCACTTCCTGTTTGTGTCAAGCTACACTGCAGGAGTCATTGATCAGAAATAATTAATTAAAAACTAAACTTTTGTTTCCTCCTGTTTTACTTTTGGATGATTTGGTGAGGATTATTTTTAAAGTTATCATCTTGTACCCTATGTGGCTCATGATTAAGCCTTAGGGGTGTTTTCAAAGCTCTACTTTCAAGTTTATATGTATTCGAAATCCATGATGGATGAATGTATTATGGCTGAGGTCAGATTATTTGTAACAAGGTATGTTTTTTTTTAAAAGGAAAACTGGTAGAAAACACTGCTGTATTTGTGGAAGGTAAAATGGAAAATGTTACATACATTGCACTGCCTGGGCAGAATTGAGCATGAGTGTAAGAAGCACTGAATGTTTTCCGTCTTTCTGAGGTTTCTACTGAGGTGATGTGGGACCCTGGATAAGTTGTTTAACCAATTTATAGCCCAGGTCTGGTCTGTAATTTTGAGATAGTACTTTGCACGGATCTACTTGTTTGGACCAAGTCTTCTGTGGAACTAGATACTGGTAGTAGTTTTACATATAGAATTGGAGAAATAATACTTATAAATACCCAGATTTGGTAGGTGGCAGTTTTTCTTTGTCCATCTGTAACATATTTCAAATATATTGTAATTAAAAAATAGCAAGGGCTTTCCGGGCACCAAGAAGCAGCAATGTGACTAATTACATTAAAACAACCAAAACTGCTTCAGATTTTGAAAAGTTAATGTTTAGATTTGTAGGCAACTTTTAGCAAACATTCCTTTTCTAAGGCTGAGTAGTCCTGTCAACAATAGTATCATACATCATCTCTCTGTCTGGTTGTATGAAATACTAGTACAAAATAAGTAACCATTAATAGGTATATTAATGGACTACATATTTGTCATACAGTCTGTATGAACAAGTCTTTTCTTCAGGCTTCAGTGGAACAGTATTTTTCTTCTTACACTTTAATAAAACCTTGCATTGTTTGACACAGTGATTATTCCTTCTATCTATTTTAACACATCTTTAATGCTCTAATTGTGAAAATTCTTCTTATAAAGGAATTGTTGCCCCAAAATTATAAGAATGAAAAATAAGATGTGCCAACATCGCTTCTGCAGCCCTGTTGCTTAGGGGATTTGCAGATACAGATACAATGTTTGTGTTTTGCCATTCTGCAGTAATACAGCTGGTGATTTTGTTCCATATAAAACATACCATATATATGGTGACTTGTTCCGTATGAAATACACTTCAAAAATGGGGAAGATACTGTGAAGCAAGTTATTTTGCATAACGGTTAGGTTGCCTGAAAGAATCTTTAGGAGAAGATCTTCTCTATTGGGAATTAAGCTTTGTGGTATGGGGAAGCCCAGATTTGAAGATTTAAAAGATATATCAAGAGATTTTACATATGTATGTATATGTATGTTTTCAAGATCTCCACCGTGCTAGTGTTACAGAAATGACTGACAAATTGGAGCTTTGTAGGTATTGTATAGTACAGTGTCTACCTGTGAAAGAAGCCTGGGTGGGAAGCTTCTAGGATGTAGTATAATTTTCAAGATTAGCCTTCTGAACTCTGCTCGTCTTGGGGAAGTATTGTGACTCTCCACAGTATGTGCTTGATGCAGGTAGGATTTTCATAGAAGTTTAATGAAGAATTTGCAAGATATTAGTGTTAGCCATGATTGTAACCTTTCTTTAATTTTTTTTTTCACCCAAAGGCACGTGACTTCATTATAAATAACCTCTTCTTTAGAGCATCGCTGGCAGTCCTTGTAGAGTCTTAGTGGCAGATTAGATGTTGGACCTTCCTTTCTTAAATACACCACTGAACTTAATCCATTCTCATAGTAACAGCTGAACAGGTCTTGAACAAAACTGGGATGCCCAAATGTAGGCCTGGTTGTCAAACATGAGTGAGTCACTGAGACTAGTCATGTAGAACCACGCTTTGTAACAGCCTGTGCAGAGCTGAGCATACGTGTACTGCTCTCTGCTAGTGCATAGCTGTGTCTGTAGACTCCTGTTTTTCAAACAAAAGCATTTTGTGAGGATTGTTTTACATCTTAGTAGACTAAGCATAGTCCACAGGTCACACTGTTAGTGTACTTAGCAGAGAGCCTGCAGAGGAACAGTGTTGGCTGCAAATGAAGAAACACGATGGTGGTGTTGATAATAGAATGCCCTTAAAGGATTGTTTCACATCTGTGCTCTTAAGAAATTGAGAAGCAGTGTTGATAAATTTAGGTGGGATTGTTCTGAAGAGCAGTGTGATGTATGGTCTGGAAATTATCTGTATTTTTTTTTCCAGTAGGTAAAAATGGGAAAAATGATGAAAATCAGAAATGGTGAAGGAAAAGCAAAGTTTATGCTTTAGAACTGCCTGCCAGGTTCATTCTGCAATATCTTGTACTGTGTAAAAAAAAAAATAAATAAATAAAAAAAAATAAAAAAAAAAGCAAGCAGGAAGTTTGATTCAGTTTTTCTCTGGAAATCAGATTTATGATTTTTTTTGTTTGTTTCTATTCCTTGCCTGTGAGTGTGCGTTTGTTTTGAATTCACTTGAACACTTGAAACAAATCTGAAAGAGGAATTGAATCTCAAATTGTCATCCTCCAAGCATCCTAAAGCTGTATTTAGGCAGAGGAGACGAATCCAGCCAGACGGGGACCCTTGGAAGGAAGGCAGCGGGAGCTGAGGTTGGGATGTGCTCTGGAGGGCGGCAGCTGCTCGGGCAGCCCATCGGCGCGTGCTGGCTTCCAGACTGTCTGCACCGCTGCTCTCTTTTGCCTGGAGCAGGGAAGAGAGACAGTGCACGTCATGGAGAGACACGGGAAAAAGGGAAGCTGGGGGTTATGGTAGTGGGAGCTGGGAAGTAACAAAAGAGCTGGTCTGCAGAAAAGCAGTTCTCTTGCTCATGGAAGATATGTTGGTGCGTTCCAACCGTAATGGTTCTGTGATTAGTAGTGATGTTTTCTTGATCAACCCCAACTAAAATTCTTTCCTTAGACTCAAATGGCTCAGTGCTTTTTAGGACGGGCGAGGGAGGACCCTAATCTTAATCTGATCTAATGTACTGTGTCAGTTGCACGGTTGTTCCTTGTGCATATTGATATAACTGTCCATAGCTCTGCAACAGATTCCAGTGCAGTATTTAATTTTGTAATGTGCTTCTAAAAATAGGTATGTGGTCTTATGTAACACTTCTTGTATTGTTAGCACCTAGAGGCTTCATCCCCACTGTTAGGAAGCAGCATACAAATGCCTTCTCCATCCGTTTAGGTTGTAGGTATTTACATCTGTGAAATGTTTTCTCTGTCATTATGGACAAACTTTACTTGTGTTTTGGAAATGTGCAGTATCTTGTTTACACGGTTAGGTAAGCTGCTCTTCTCGTATGCAAAATACTTCCTATATTTTGTCACTTCTAAGCAAGCCACCAGTTTGCAAATACGGTGCCACACATTAGACATTTTTAAATTAAAGAAGCAGGGGGATTCCTGCTAACAGGTGTGTGTGCTTCATAAGTAATTCTTTCTCAGACCCTCTCACATAAATCTGGCCTTACGCTGTAATCATAATAATCCTGAAAGTCTGTGTATGTTGTAGATGTGAAAAGGAAATATTAGTCACATTAATGTAACTTTGGTGCAAAGTGGAGAAATGCTCAAAAATAAACCATCTTTATCCTCTAATATTTTAAATGACACTTGAGATCAAATTACACCAACGCAGCTATTTTTTTGTGCTTCATGCTGCAGTTTTACAAATACTTTGCTGTCTTTAATGCAACTTTTCTCATGTTTTTTTTCCCCTATTGTCCTTTTTAAAAATGGAATTCAGTAAGTTATCGTTTAAATTAAATGATATAACATATCTTGCTGATTATATGACACCTGTACAGAACAAACTTGAAATATGTGAATAATTTAAGAGATAGGAGTTGGATGTATTGTTACAGTTTTAATAGACTGCGATGTACTTTTCACTTTTTTTTCTTGCAAATGGTGTTAACATAAAGAGAGCAGCTGAGATTTCAGAGTTACAGGGTCAAAAGCCATTAGTCTCCCCCAGGTATCAGTGCTCATAACAAAGACACATCTGTTTCTTCCTAGTACTGTTCTTACACAACCTAAGTTTCTGTAGTGCTGTTTACTGTCGTACTAAAGTGCTCCATTTTTTAAAATTTGATTTTAAGGCCCTTCCCATCCCATGAGGGATCCTGGAGTTCAGTGAAGAGTGAAATCAGGAGGTTTTGAAGTTTGAAGAAACACACCCTTATAAAACTACATATAGAGGTGGTCTCTTAAGTAGCGACCGCTTTTGAGATGAAGGGTTCTGCAGATGCTCACAATACAAGTATTACATGAGCAATACAAATGCCTTGGTTTCCCTTCAGTCTGTAATTCCAAGATCTGGAGTTTTGGGGCCAGGAAGGTGCTGTCAGCCCTCATCCCAGCTTGTGAACCACAGGTGCCACCACCATCACCTGTTAAACTTGTAAAGCTTGATGTTTATTGTGAGCAGCTTGTCCCATGCTTCGTTAGTGGTGGAGATGGGAGGTTTTGTCAGCCTGTGTCCACATTGGGGGCGCTCCAAAGAGCCACAGGCTAGAGCTGACTCTGAGGGACGGGAAGGACATGGCCGTGGGGAGACTTGTCAGGGCTGTGATGTGCCTTGCACATCACACTCAGAGGTGCTGAGGGACATGAGGGGCAGCTAGAGCTGCTGGTGGGCACCGCTGGGAGCAGAGGCCAGCAGCAAGGGCAGGAGGAGGCGTTTGGGAGAGGAAGAGCCCTGACCTACGCTCTCGGTCCATGCTGCTTTGGTCCAGCAGGAATGAAATGGTTTTATAGTAAATAATCCTTCTCTTTTCTTTGGTGGTCTTTCCTTTTTTATATAGAGTAGCGAGGCAGACATGGGAAGAACAGCTCTTTTGCCTATTTCAACCTTTAAGTGCCTGTCCTGGATTGTATCCCCAAGCTTCCTTGTCCATGTGATTATCCATGATGCCATTGTCCCCTGGGGAGACAAAAGCAAAGGTGGCCTAGGTGGTGGTTATCATTTTATCTCTGGGTCTTCTTGACCTCACCTGAACAGGACCACCTAAGAAATCTGTTGGTGTCATTAAATTCAGGGATGGGAAGCCTTGTGAAAATTGTTTCTTGTTTATTTTTGTGCAAATAGACAGTGCAGGTGTTTTCTTCCAAAACTTCACTATTCTGTTAAAATGTAATTCTCTGAACTTAAGGTGGTTATCTTATGCTCCTCACATGCCTTTCTGTTTATCAAAACTCTATTTATCAGAAGATTTTATGGAAGGTGGCTTCGCTTATACCCCCCTACCCCAGTCAGGTAAAGCTGTGAAATTCAATGCTAGGTTTCTTAGATTGCTCCTAGTTTTTTTTTGTTTTTTTTTTTTCCTCTCAAATTGCCATTTATAAAATTTATGGGTAGCCCTTCATTGAATAATGCATGGTCAGAATGAGCTCACTTCACTCTAGTGTTGCCCTTGCTCTGGAATGGCATAAAACTGTGTGGGTATGTTTTGATTCATGTGGAGTATGAATATTTGAGTTGTGAATGTGTTTCCCATGAAAACTCTTAGTCACTAATAATTGTAGTGACACCTTAAAATATCTGCTACTGTTTTTCCTGGAAAAGAAAGAGTGTTTAAAAATGCAGGAGTGACAGTTTTCACTTAGAAGGTGAACTTCTTGTATTTAAAGTAACCCACTTGTCAATGTTAAATGCTAATAGTAAAACAGAAAAATATGTGAATTGATCTCAGCTAATAACTTGCCCTCATGGTGTACACTGCAAATCCAAGAAATTAGATTTTGCTTTGACTTAACACTAAAGGAAGTTTTGTTTTGTTGTTTCTTCCTTCGAAGTGTATATACTATTATCCAATCTTGACTCTTTTTTTTTTTTTTTTTTTTCCTCCCTGATTTGGATTGTGCTTGGGGAGCGAGTTGGTTTGTTTCTGAAGAGCCCCTTGGTATTAATTTGTCTTACCTGACAGTCCCTGTGTTCTGAGGTGCCTGTGCTGCCTCGGAGCGAGGTCCTGAAGTTAACACGGGTGCTAAGGCAGGTCTCCGTCGTTCACCACAAACCTCAGCAGGCTCTCAGTGAGGTTTGTGCCGTATTAGCAGTTTCATCTCTGTGGCCAAAAGAAAATATGCACAGATCAGAACTGCAAAAAGCTTAGCTACTAATGTAAATACATCTCTTGAGTAAAATAGGACTTATTTATAATTTTGAGATATTGTGTGCTGTGAGCACTTATTTAAATTTAGAGCTGATGTCAAATGTGTGAGGTGGTAGTGGTAAAAATTCATGTAACGCTGTTGAGGTGATTGTATCCATTATATTCATTCATTCAAATTGTGTTAGTGTAGGAACCTACAGGAGAGAAGCTCTATTTTGTTAAGCATGGTGAAGGTGCTTCTGGTGTTAGTACATGTGTGTGAGGCTGGGAATGTTGATCTAAAGACAGGGTTTTAGATAAAGGCAGAATATTTCAGTTAGTCTTGTTTTGTTTCCCAAGTTCCCAGAATACCTTCTTATCTTCAATATTCTCCTTCAGTACCTTCAGTATGCTTCCATTTGTTTTTCCAGTGTACGTTTCACATTCTTCTTGTCTTTGGTCTTCAGTCTGTCACTTCGTTTCCATTGTCCCTAGCCAGAAACCAGCAATTTAACATTGAAAAGCACTTGTGGATTAGCAGTGCTGCTTTTATTTTTTTTTTTTTCCACTCTCTTCTTGATGCTTAGTCTTTCTATTGCCATACCATAAGCTTGTCTCATTTTCAGGTCATAAACCGAGAGGGTCAATGTTTATATGAGCATTTAAACTTTTGTTACATTTAAAAACAAGCAAAAACTCTCACATACTGAGTATGTAAAGCCTTACTTAAATGAATGTAAAAACTGCAGGCTTGAAGATTTCTGAATTCAAGAAATAATGAAATGAAGTTTTTTTTCTTAATTTGAGCTCCTAGTGCATATAATTATTATCTAGGGTTTGCTTGCTTGTTTGTTTATTTGGAATCCTTTTTTCCCCCCCGAGGACTCCAGCCTTATTTAATGAACAGTGTGCCTGGTATTAGCTGCTGGATCCTCAGATTTTTTTGGTTAGTGTCATTGTTGAATTCATGCTATCCAGAAGAGTAAATGAATATTGGATGAATATTTCTTTCCAATTTCTTTAATATAGCATCATAAAAATGCTTTATAATACCATTATTTAAAAAAAAATGTATGGTCACACAGGCCATATACATTTGCAGAGGAACTGCTGTATCAGCTGACTGTGGGTACTTCTTGGTACTTTGAGAATAGAAACATCTATTCACAGTTGCAGATTAAAAGAAGATTTATATTTATGTAAAACCAGACTCTTGAAATATTCCAAAGTGAAGGCACTCCTGAAGATCTTTGTTTTTAAGTAATTTTGGGGATGCTGGATAAGCAAATATCCCTCTCGCAAGAGGCGCAAGTCCTGCAACCACAACAACTTTGACAAAAAGTTAAAATTCCAAAGTTAAAATGTTGCTTATTTGAGTAACAACTTCTAAATCCGTCCGTCTCCATATGGGCAGGATTTGGCATCTTTAGATTCGCAGTGAGGGTGCCTGCTGTCAGAGCTGCTGCACTAGCTTTTGCCCTAGCGAGATGTTGCATGAACCATGCTCAGGAAGCAGATGAAGGTGCACCGTGGCAGTGGTCCCCAGCCAACTGGCTGTACAGCAAAGTAATGCAGAATTCCTTATACACCTCTCATTATTTGCAGTTTCTTTTTTCTCAGCCCATGCTGAGCTCTTGATTCCTCACTGTTTTACTTCTCCTTCTGGCCATCTCTTGATGGCACACAACGATTGTTTGAGAAAATTAGTCTTCCTCGGTCCTAAGATGAAGTTTCCTTAGCTAGTACCCCATGTCTATGCTTAAATCTTCACTGTGGCATAAAACCCTGCTGTAAGAAGATGAAATGTGCTGTGTAGAATCAGATGGTAAAACTGAATGGAGTTGTGTCCAGCTCTGCATGTGCTGTGTGACCTGACGCTGTTGCAGGGCCTTGGGGCTGAAGCAGATGCGAGCAGGTTGTCGTCATTGTGAGGATATGTGGAGCACCTCCGAGACCAAAAACGAGCTGCTTCTCCCTGTGGCAGATTATTCAAGTGCTAGAGCCTCCCAACAGACTAGTCCGTAGAATATTTTCATCTGGGGGTAGTATTTTTTCTATTAAAAACACTCAGAAGTGATTTGCTCTGTCTTGAGGTGACTTTAAAAATGAGCAAATCCTGTCAGTTCGACCAGAATGGCATATGAGTATAAAAGGCTGGTACTTTTTGTAGTTTGGTGACCTGAATTAATGCATGGTCTTACAAACAATATTTAAAGTCGCCCAGCACAGTGTTACTGCCTTTTAACAGTGTAAATTGTCCTTAAAAATAAAAACAAATCTGTCTTCATAACCTCTTCCAAAATAACGTATATGAAAGGCAACCTTAAGCAATGCTTTAACTGACATGTAATTAAAGTGCACACAAATTATTGTGCAGTTATTTGAATGTGAAACTTAATCTACTGTAGACAATTTCTGGAAAACAGTCCATGAGTATTGGGTAAACCATATATTGCAGGATTATTTTCAGAATTCCTAACTTGAGATATATATGCATATATCACACACAAATATGTGTAAACACTTGATATTTGTGGAAGTGAGTTGTATGCCGATGGTGTCTTTTAAAAAATGGTGCTTGGAAAAAGAAAATCCGCATTGTTTATTTAGGATAGATTTTGCCCTGTAGAACTATTGGGAGATTATTGGCGTGAAAGTGGATTTGAAAGGGAGATAGCTGCAACCTAATAATGGTGGAATGGCTACTGTTTCTGCGTTTAATACAAAATGAAACAATGAGACTATCAGCAAAAGTACCTGGAGAACAAGGCAGTGTTTGTAACTGAAGGTATTTTAGGTGTACGTGCAAGGGAGAGTTACGTAAAAGGAGAAAGAGGTGATGCAGTCAAAAGGAAAAGTGAGTGTTTGGAATAGGAGTTAATGTTCTCAGGTGACATGAGAGTTTTATTTCTACTTGATGTGTTCCAACCTACATTAAAGCTAGCATGAAAAATGTATAGTAAAGATATATATCAAAAAAAAAAAAAAACTTTCTCCTCCTCTTTCTGTTTTACAAGTGCGGCATTTAATAGTTACTTCACTGTAAATTTTCTAATGTCAATTTAAAATCCAGTCTTAACCCACGGTGCCTTCCTCCTTTTAATTTCACTGTTTGCAATAGGATTTCTTTTATAGCTGTAGCTGCCTAAGAAGCAGTAATCTATCTCAAACAGTGCAATGAAAGAAGTGAAAGAGCTTGCCTGCATGCTGGAGAACACCAGAAATGCCTAGAGCAGAAGTGCATACACTAGGCGTGAGCCTTGCTCCATGAATGAGTAAGCGTAGCTGGGCAGCATGTGTATGTTCCTCTAATACATGTGACTGACTATGCTGCCTGTGTAAGAAGTGCTGTATCCTTTTCCTCATTTCTGAATTGAGGCACGTAGCTAGGGTGGCTTTGTGGTTGTACTGGGGTATCTGTGCATGCAAACAACTTTGCAACAATGTATAGTCACTGAAACTGCTTTTTCCCGGCACTGCTTCTCTGTGACTGTTGCAGTAGTGTCTGAGGTTGCAGACTGGAATGTGCTTAGCAGATTTTCCTGTAACGGACCCGTCCTGGAGTCTGTCTCTCTCTTGGGTCTGTGGTGGTTGTCCTTTATGGTAGAAGATGTTTGGATTTGGTTGCTGGCTGTTCCTGCTATAGGCACAGTGTTCCTGGGATCTTTCCTCTCACACCTTCTTTCTCATGGAAAGGTGGTCTGAAATTTATAAAAAAGTCTGAAAAATGTAATAAGAGTAATGATATTTAATGGGTAATTCTTAATGATCTGTACTGTTCATGCCTAATTCTGTTAGCCTTGCAGATGTTCAGTGTGTGCTTCCCCACTACCCCCTTTCAGAGGCGTATGTTAATCTGCCAGATTTGCCTCTAAATACATTACAGTTTAGTGCTTGTTATTAGGGAACCAGAATGGTATAAATTGGATTTGGTGTAAAATATGTAGAATAGAAGTCTTGGGAGCCTTGTAATCTTTGTAGATTACTTGGTGCACCCTAATTTTGCAGTTATCCTCATACTTGTGAGAAAGCCCTTACTGGACAAATACTCTAACCTTTTTTAAGTCTAGATTAAGGCCCTGACTTTTTTTAAACACAATTTTTTAGTTCAAGTCTTAACTTATGTTTCATGTGGATTTGAAGATCACTGAAGGGCTCACTTCCATGAGCTCTTAAAGATCACTCTTTTTTAAAAGCTAAATTTATTTTAAGTATAATTCTTAGCAGATTTAATTTCAGTGTTTCTGTGCTAAATCTGTCTCTTTTTTTCAGTGTTAGAGGTAATAAATTTAATGGTGAGGATAATTCTGCCCTCTCCCCCTCCTGACTCATTACAGTGCAGCCTAAAGACTTCCAGAATATTCCCAATTTTGAATCTGGCAGTGAGCGAGTATTCCTCACTTGTAAACCTGATTCATGTTAGAGACTCCAAAACAGACAGGATGACACCAGCTATATGTATTGCAAAATTGGGCAACCACATTGCATATAGATTTCTTACAAAGGGCACCATGACCCAAAGGGCACCAAGACTGTGGCTGTGCTAAATACTCGCACTACACTTTGCGTTCTTGCAGAATTCAGGGTTTATGGACTTATCCTTTATATATCCTTGCTATGGAGAAGGCAAAACTTAGGATTCTAAGTTGAAAATAGCCCCAAACAACCCTCCCCAAAATGCAGGCAGTGGCTCTTTCACCCAACAGAGTTAATAGTAGAAATCTGGGGAAATACTGAGTTGTACCGCAGCAGTCTCAAGGAATGCAGAGAAGTGGCTGTTGTCACAGACCAATCCCGAGGTCAAGGACATATGGAAATAAAAGGACTATATTGATTTAAACATACCTTAAAATATTTCCAAGTGGCAGAATGACAGTAGTGTCTTTATTTGCTCCAAAATATGTTTTTTTTTTTTTTCAATCAAACCCTTTGCTTTACTGGAGTGCTTGGAACTACTTGAGAGACTTCCTAAAACACGTCACCGTCAGCCCTTGATCTGACACTAAGTGTGGCTTTCCTTAGGTAGCTCAAAGGAGCTTCTCTCAGAGATGTCATGGAAAGCAAATGTTCAAAACCAGACACTTTCCTGTCCTCTCTGAGGGGAAGAGCCAGTTTCCCATTTACCATTTGGTGCATGAGGCGTCTTGGAAAGGCCGGCCCCGTGCTTAATGCCACGTACGGATGGCAGCAGGGTGTCCCCAAAGTGCATTCTGAGTGTGTACAAGGAGAAAGCCATTGAACTGCTCTTCATTTACACAATTTCATTAATTTCTCATAGCTGGCCTTGTAGTTCCTATTCCAAAACGTAAAGAAATAAGCTGTGCCTTAGATTTATGTTTTCCTTTCTGAACTTTTTGAAAATAACTGTGTTATCATTCATAGCCTGTGAAAGGCTTTTTGTGTAGGGAGTTACTATGATGGAGAGATCTAAAAAAAGAAAATCCATTTAGGAATGGAAAAAGAGATGAAAATCTTAGACAATATGGACTGTTCAGGAAAGTGAATTTTTTCTTCTGTGACTTGAAGCAAGAGACAAAAATAATTTATGCAAGGGGCCAAATTCCCTTGGAAAGATGTTATCCTGGGAAGAGCTGCCTAAACCTACTCTGCTTTACGTCTGCGGTGCCAGTCTTCCCACGGAAACATCAACCTGCAAAGAGACATCTTCGATGCCCTCAGGTTTGAGCAGACTAGTTAATATCATCAGCATAAAACACTTGGGTCTTTTTTTGTTTTATGCCATCATTCACAAAAGCTTCCAGGCAATCGGTGGCCTCCCAGCACAAGTATGTGCATTGCAGGGATGCAAAGAGACAAAATAAACAAACTAAAGAGGCTCTGCCAGTCTCTGCACTGCGCTGCTGAGTTGCTTTGGGAGCTAGTGGAGAGGTTAGTGGGCAGAGCTTGTTCTGATAAATCAGGCAAGTTGCTCTCTGCTGCTAGCCAGGTTTGCGAGCGTTGCCTGAGGCTCTAACAGTTATCTCTGATTTCCAGCAAGGCGGCTCAGAGAGCTGCTGCATCAGGGAAAGATGGAAAGAAGTTTCTGAAGAGATCCTCCAGGTGCTTTACTGGGCTCTTCTCCAACCTAAACCTCAGATAGGAAGCTGCTGCTTCTCAGTAAATTAGGTTTTGGAGATCATAGATCCAATATTGTATAGATGGGACAAGATATCCTGTATCAGTAACTGATTTAAAGATGTCATTGGGGTAAAATGTTGTGCATCAGTTTGAGGTGAATAATGTGATGTTTCAATAAGTGTCCATTTGAAATTGCCTGAGTGGAGGTGAAATCCAAGATTATTCTTGTGGGTTTTATTTTTTCTTTTTCTTGTATAAGGTATCTTTCTCTGGCTGAACATACCCTTCTTTTGCACAGCACTTCCAGAATTCTTGCATTTCCAATATGTCTTGTTGCCTATTTCCATGTCAGTATTACTTTTTTTAATAGCAAACCCTTAAAAACTCATTTGATGAGCAGCAGCCCAATGTAGAGATGGCCTGTTGTGCCAAGTCTGCAAAATTAATTCTAGTGAAAGAAACTTTATAGGCTGAAAACTTTTGCATCTGGGCTGCTAGAGGCTCTCCTAAGTTCCCTTAATTTTGTGTTTATTCTGTTTTTATCTTTGTGTCTGTCTTACTTGAAAATGGTTCTTTGGTATTTTCCTAACAGTTAAATAATTTCTAAGCTTCTTAAGATTTGTCCATTTACAGGAGCCAGACCTCCCCTTTCTGCCATTCAGTGGGGTGCAACTCCAGCATTTGCTCGTCTGCACAGTATCTTTTGCTGACAATCCCCCATGGCTTTTGGTTGTTGGTGTTATTGCTCTCAGCTGGTTGGGTTCTGTATAATACTTATCTACGTATATTCAGTACAAAATTTTATCTTTGATAACCATTGATAATATTTGAAGGAGGGAGAATGCAAATAACTCATCCTATTAATTCTGGCTGTCAGTCTTATTAATGGTGTCAGCCACGTTTCCCCTGTCTGTTTTTGGTGTTTAGTTGTGTCTGTGACTTCGGGTATTTTTTTTTGTTGTTGTTTATGTTTTTCCTAGTCCCAGTTGCTCTTTGTTTCTCTTAGGAGCAACTGAAAGTGAATACAGGGCTTGTCCAGTTGAACTCAAAGCAAAGTGTAAATGAGAGAACCTAATATTTAGACATCTTTTCATTTAAACATATATCATTTTAGCATGCTCTTTTCAAATACATTAACATGGGACTATACTGAACTTTCAAAAAAATATTTTGAATGTGATATTGTGGCTTTGGGATATGTTCAAAAGTCCAGATATCTGCAAGACCAAAGATTATTCCATTTATTATTTTTAATTGTTTCTTTCTTATGAATGGCTTTCAAGTACTTTTTGGTCTTGCGTTGTTACGGGGCTATTTGTAAGGAGTAAAAGGTCAGCAAATACATAGCAAGAAAAATCTGAATATGAGTATGGGGATGATGCCATTGGGAGAAGGGCAATATAGACTTACATAGATTTTAAATATAAAAATTTACAAGATTTAGAATAGTATATCCCCAACATAAACTTTGGAGCATTTTTGAGTGCTTTATTATACATACCTATCTTCTGATCTTAATTACACGCAGTCAATCTGGAAGGTCTCTGGGTGCTCATTCCTAGAAGCTTATAATTAATTTTAAATAAAGTACTCGAGCAGAAGAATTTAGCATACGTAGTAGCATTTATGATGTTGACATTTGATATAGAGATGCAAGTTTCCTAGTGTACCTCCCTTAAAAGAAAGGCTCTTAATATAAAACAATCACAGTAGAGCTCTATTTAGGAAAGTAATGGCATGTTTTAATTGGAGTGTGATTATATTTTCAGACGTACCAGTGTTTACTTCAGAAAGCAGGAATTCCTCTCGCTGCCTTCTGAATTTGCTGGTGTCTCCTAGGAACTGGGGAGTGGGGTTTTTACCTGAGGTGCCCCAGGCGAGTTGCCATTCCTGTGTGTAACGCGGCGTAGGCAGCACTGCTGCACGAACGTCACCAAAGAGTCTTGTCACCAAAGAGTCTTCCTGAGTCTTCAGTACTATAAAGAGCAACTTTGCCACTTAGATCTTTAGATTTAAAGAACAAAAGCTGAAGAGTTTTCTGACTGAACCCCATGCGCGTTTACAAAACATTAATCAGGAAGTAAAGAGGCGTCTTGCTGTTTGTGGATGTTCTGGGCTCTGTTCTGAGGGGACTTTTCTGAGAGGACTTTTCTGTCCTAAAGCAGAGGAGCCTGAGCACGGAGCAGCTGGAAGAAATCCTGACTCCTATAACGGGAGCTTGAAGTCAGCATGAGCTTCACGAGGGGTAGTTGTAGCCCTGCTTTGCTTGTTAAATGTAGTTTTTGCTTGATAATGGTAGGTGTTCTGCAGGGGCTGAAGGGTTCTGCAAAGAGCTGTAAGTTCTAACCTGTTTCCCAGTCTTGAAGCTTAAGCATTAAAATTTAAGCTTTTAGTGTATCCATAATGTCAATTATGCAGGTAGATATTAAATTTTTTACATTTTTGGGGGGGATGGGGAGAGGGTGGCAGGGGAAGGGTGCTCTGCCCCTCCTTTTTTTTTTTTTATTTAATTTTTTTCTTCCATGCTCATTATTTAAAATGAGGAAGGAAAAATAGAAAGGAGAGCAAAGAAGCTCTTTTACAACTCCTTTTGAAGAAACAAGCTAATGTTCAGATTTTAATTTCAGAAGTTGGAGAGCAGGTTGCATAAAAAGAAAATAGAGAAGAATGATTGAAAGGGCGTTTGTAACAAATGGTTTTAAGTTGACCTTTTCTTAGCACACACTTTAAATATTTCCCTACGAGACCTGCCTGTATGTTCAAACCCCTTTTTCCCCCTGCATCTCGGCTGCTGCCGTCAGTGTCCCCGGGGGATCTCGCCCTGAGCACCCCGCGCCCCCGCTGCCTCTTGCAGCCTTTTCCTGTGGCCGCGGGTGCTGCTGCTGGGCGCTGGGCAGCCCCTGGGTGCTGCTGCCCTGGCTGCCCTGCCAGCCCTGAAGCGCCTCGTGGTGCCCAAAGCGCTGCAGCGCTCAAAGCGCCGGCCGAGCATGGCTAAAAATGTTATCGGATACTTGCCCTAATGGCAGGGCCTTTCCTTGCAAGCACAGCTGGCAAGTGCCCAAGCTCTCTCTTGTGGTTTTGCCATAGTCCATGATAGATAATTGCTGAAATCATGTACTCCCCTCTCTCTACGGAGCATTCTGCATCCAGCAATTAGAGAAATATTTACTCCGCGTGTTCAATGCCTCCATCCAAATTCTTCATTGAATGTAATGCTACTATAGTGATACTAAAAAACTATGTATAGATATATCTATATCTGTTTTTGTTTCCAAGTTGCTTATAGATTTAACGATTCTTCTATCTGAGATGAGTCCCATGTGTCTTCACACTGAGAACCTTGTACAGGAACCCACAACTATTTGAGACCAGAGACTCTGGCAAGCAAGATCTGTTCTCCTCTGTGACTGGGATTTGAGAAAAGTTTTCTTTTTTTCTTTCTTTCTTTTTCTTTCTTTTTCTTTTTTTTTTTCCCCTGAACTGAACATTGTTTTCATACTATTTTGGCCTTTCGATCTCTTTGCCCCACTTATGGTTGGTTTCTATGGCAGTGGGTTTGATGGGCTGCTCACGTCCTGTGTAGCATAGGGCCAAAAGATGATGGTTAGATGCAGCAGCTTTTTACTGCTTCCTTTACTAACCATACATTGCATCTGCTGTTCAGGTGGCCTGTCTGGCCTTGTAGACTTACCCGGGTCATCTGGGAGCAGAATAACATCTCTTCACATGAGAGGTCTTCTGCTGTCCTTATCCTTTGCTTCAGAGCACTCCGCCCTGGCTAGCACCGTGCCCCTTTCAGGAATTAGGTGCAGAAGTTGCAATATCCCATTTATTCCAAGCAGAGACAAGGGAGCCGTCCCACATGGTCACTGCGGTAGCTGGGATGTTCTTTGCCTGCTGTTGTGGCCCTTGTGGACGCAGCTGTGCTCTCCTGCAGCCGACTGCTTCGTATGCCGACGAGAAAGGTCAGAAACTCCAGGTTGCCAAGAGGCTGGCTTTGGTGTTGCCTTCCTGTCTGGCTGCTTTGATGCCATCAGAATGGTTGGATCTCAGGGATAGCCTCAGTTTGTGTGTGTGTGTGTTTGTGTGGAAGATACACAAGAATACATGGCTTTTATCAAAATGCTTCTATTTGTTATCGTTAATCTGTCTGTTGAGAAACTTGTACAGTTCAGAGCAGGTTTAGTTGATCTTTCATTATCTCAAGGGTTTTAGGTTGCAGTGAAGTTACTGAGCATCTTGTCTTTTGCTGTCTAATTTTTTCTTCCCCATTGTTTGAAGACCTCGGCCTCATCTAATGCTTTCGCTGTGTTCAGACTCCCAGAAAAGTGTTGCTGGTATGGAAGGCTTCTCAAGGATTACCTCTAGTATCTCTGCCCCATTATTTTCCTTGCTGCAGCAGGTTCACATCTCTTGCTTTGTCCTCTTTGCCTGTGGTTTCCGTTCTCTGTGTGACCTGCTTTCTGTAGCTTGTGGATTTTCAGTGTATAATAGAGAAAACTTCACTGCACTGCAGAGGGAGAAGACTTTAATTTAAAAAAGGGGGATAAGTAAGGGTTCCCATTAGACTTCAGTGTTCATCTTGTCTCCTTCAGGATAGTGATATGGGCTGTTATCTTGGCCAGTCAGTGGTTGGTGTATCTCTTCAGAATACCTGAATGGAAATAGGTGGGTAAGCACCACTGAGCAACTATCTATATTTCATGGTGATTCGGATCTTCTACCACTAAAACATCTGCTGATTGGTGTTTTTATGGCAGCATGGTGTGGTGGTATATTTTCTTTCTTGTCGTATAATGAGATCATGTTTTTTTATGAGCCTTGAAAAGCTATTCTGTTGACTTGAACCCTCTCTTCATTTCATTGGAAAACAGAACTTCAAGCCAAGTGCCTAGAAATGTTGTTGGAATTGTATCAGTTTGATGTAACCCATGGGGATGGTTCTGTGAAGGCTTTGCTGGCTAGGTAGATTCAAAACCATTAGGTTCTGCCTAAAACCACCCTAAAAGCACCTCCATAGGTGCTTTTCTTACTGATAGAGTAAGATGTTCTTTACATACGATGTCCCTTAGAATTGTCATCATAAAAGGTTACTCCTTCCAATTTCTCTCCCATTTGAATTCATCTTTAGTTGATCTCAGATGGGATGGGCAGGGCCTTATGGTTTAGATTGCTCATCCTAGGGAAGCAGAAATACTGCATCAGCTTTCTGGAACTTCAAAGTAGTGCCGAGTGTGTTACAGGTGACCATCTGTAGTGCAGAGAGTGTTGCAGATGACCATCTTTGGGCAATAGTGATAGTGTGTGTCACAACAGTACAGCAGTGTCAAAGGACAAAGCCTTGTGAAGTCACCTCTTATTTTTCAGGACAGCCAAATAAATTAACATATAGCGGTTTGAATTTGCCATTAGTTCATTTTTTATGTGTTCAGACTTGGTAGAAGTCTGAGTGACTTCATGTCTTCAGTCCAATTGGGGGTTTGAACTCAATGTTTTAAAGGACATCTGGAGATGGGGTTTAGTCAACTGCGTTCAGAGCAAAGCACTTGCAAAGTTTTAGCACTGCAGTGAGAGGCGTGTTGGGATTTGGGCATCTTGGCAGTACCACAGGGTCAAGACTTGCCTCAGGCCAGTGAGAAAGTCGGTCCCTCTTTTATGTATTATCATTGACTCCTGCAACTTGTTGGGAACACGGAAAACATAAGAATGTCTCTATTTCCAGGAGTGCCGTCTTCGATTATTAGTCTATACATTTAACTTTGCTTGAATTAAAATTCAGGATTATGTTGAAATGTCCTTTACTGAGAAAACTGCTGAAAAACACCTGGAATGCTTTAGGTAGGCCACACTCTCCAGAAAAGGAGTTACTCTTTTTCTAGGAAGTTATGTTACACCATAAAACTATGTAACATAAACAGGAAACTTAGTAATCCTCTCTGCCATTGTAAGCATTTACTTTTACTAGTGCAAAACAGATTTTTTTTTTTTTAAGTATGTATATTCCTTATTGGTGGTATACCTTTTTAAATTCCCTTAGGAACGTGTGTTTATACCTGTTATACATGGCAGTCTGAAATTATCTAAACTTATTGCTTAATTGCTTTTAGTCATTTCTGTTGATAGTCAGAAGTCTTTCCATAGGAAGTTCACTCTTAGGTGGCAGACTTCACTATCCCAGACATTAAGGAAGATATTGGTTGGTGCGGAGCAAGAGGAAGCATGGTTTTCAAAGTTACCTTGTTAGAAATACAGTATGAGCAAGAATTAAAAATGAAATGTAAAAAGGAATTACCAAATCATAACAGCTATGGTATGATAAAGAAATTTGTAAGGAATAAGTTTAAAAATGATACCGAGTATGAACCTCACTAGCCAGAAACTGATTACCTGCTTACAATTTGCTGACTTTGAGTTCCCATCCATTGCTTTTCCATGACCTTTTGATAGAAGGGAAAAAAAAGTAGGATCAGTAAACTTTGTTACAGGAACCTGACATTTTAGAGGTTTTTGCAATGATAATTCTGAGAGTGCTGCCAATTAGAACAAGTACGTGTGTGTGTATTTTTTGGTCAAGTGATCTAGGCAGAAAAATAAAGTGTGACTAATTTAAGGATAATCCTTCCAGTTACTATTTTTAATGTACAAATTAACTTGCCAAAGTATTTCTCTTCATAAAATCACCATATAAGTATTTTGAATGGAAAGTGCTACTGTATTTTAGATGGAAAGAATGGTCGTCATCTTTTGTTTGGTGTTGGAAAAGAAAATAGAGGCAAGTGCTGATAAAACAGACATCTTTGTGCTTCAGTACTTGTCAAGTGTGACACCCAGCTCACAAAGCAGAACCTGGCTGCAGAGCAGAGACAGAGGAGACGGAGAGGAGTTCTGGCCACCCTCATGTGCTAGATTGCAGTGGATAGCGCCTATGGTGAGAGATAATGCCAGATTATGAGTCTCTTTGTGTTTAATGTTTGTTTTTTTTTTACTAACTACCTTTAATGTAGTGCTGTGCTCTTGCCAAAGCTGTGCATGTTTGAGCAGTTTCTGAATCCTGTTCCATTGTTTTCAGTGCAAGTTGCTGGTGTCTGTTCTGCTTCAGATTTTACCTGCTGCTTCCTGGTTTCCTGATGGCAGTTCAGAGCTGTCCTGAACCAGTGTAAGGTGCAGCTGGAGCAGAATGTGTGAGAGCATAAATAAAAATGCTGTAGATAAAGTGGTGAGCTTTGGTTTAGTCTTTTATGTGTGGTTCAAATTACTTGGTAGTTGCATTTCTGTGTGACACTTAGAATGATATTGCCTTTGCCATATGCCATAAGAATTATCATATACCAAGTTTAGGATTACTAGTTTTGTTGTAATCAGTAAGATCATAGCAAATTAGAGAGATTTAGGTGCAAACAGTGAATTCCTGAAAGTGACTTTAAATAGTAGGGATGAGGATCACTGGTGAGTTGAAGATTTGTTCTGCAGGTGTTTAACGTTAATGCAGAATAGGAGTATCCTGAATTTGAAAGATGATACCAAAATGAATTCTGTTTTCAACTACAGTAATAGCAAATCGAAGTTGAAAATAGTGACAGTGTATATCAGTCTGGGCTAATGAAAATGAGGCTGCAGAGAAAATATCTTTCAAAGTAATTTTTCTACAGGGAAAAGTAGAAGCAAGTATTTAAATTGCAAATATTACAAGTGTACTAATGTATCACAAATAGAAGCAGACTAGTTTGGGTTATCTGATCTTGGTGGAGAGGAAACCTATATAAAATGGCATATGTATGTGTGTCTGGATATACACCCATTAATATTTTTTCCCAGTATGAACAGAGTTTGCACTAGGATTTGTAAATTAGATAATGAACCTTTTTGGGTAATGAAATACTTCCTGTTGCCTCACTGTGTGCGACCTAGGGACTTAGCATCTTTGGTTTAGTTATGGTTTTAGTCCATGTGGAAGTGTAGAGTACTCAACATAGGATTTTCCACTTGTGATGACACTTTAATGTATACATCAAGCTTAGTATAAACAACAACTTTCACTGATTTTTACTGTCTGCAGTACTGAAAGGGCATTGATCAATATGCTTACTATACAGTATTTCTGAAAGTCAGAAAAAGAAGCATTGAGGGCAAGCCAGTAGTAAATAGGACAGAATCACTTTATTAATATCCAATTTCTCTTTTCTAAATAATTTTGTTTTCTCTTACTCCTACATTTAGCTTTCTTTAATAATAAGCTAACTTTTAGTCTATGTGATGTGGTTTCTTTTCTTTTTTTTTTTCCCTCTCCTTTTAAGCCAATTTTTGTTTTCAGTTTCTTTCAAGTTGTCTGGTGCTAAATTGTGTTGCATGCAATACTGTGGTTAGAATGAAGAGCATTCTTTTTTTTTTTTAAAGGCCTTATAAAACCTGAGCTTATTTGACTTGGGTATTGCTTTTGAAGCTTAAGCTGGAAGCAATTAATATAAAAGCAAAACAGCTAAAGCAATCCTTAGATCTGAGTACAGGAGAAACATATCTTACGGATGGCTTTTGTCACACTCTTACGTTTTATATATATAAATTATATATATATATATACACACGCACATGTATGTAATTAAGGTGAGGAAATATGGCCTCTGTTGATGCTGCTGTAAGTTACAAAGCTGTCCTGGGAGCAGTTCACTGTGGAGCTGTGAGGATGCATCTTGGTTAAGGGTTTCATTTTTGCTTGTTTGAGTCTAGTTCCTGTCAATATTTTCCTGAGTTATTGGATGATAGAAGGGGAAGTAAACATACTTCTTTTGCCTAAACAGACAACTACAGAAGTGGTTGTGAGCACAGAAACATAATGCAGGATCCTGGTTAGGGAGCAGGGAGTGATGTGGTGCTCGTGCATCCCTGGCCATTCCGATGGGGACCATGGTGCTGGGAGAGAGAGGGGAGCAGGTGTTGTACCAGCCTACATGAGTAGGAGTGACTGTATAAAAATCAAGGTGTATTCAAAGATGTTAGCATCTCCTGTGGCATAGTGTAGTTGAAGAAATATGTGGATCATTAAAAGACTGAAGAGAAAGCTGAGCCCAAAAAAATATAAGGGAAGCCTCATCTTTCCTAGAAAAGTGAATACCAAGAAGGGAAATGAGCTTTGAGAGTATTAAAGGAGAGAGATAGGAAAAATTGTCCTTTGGCCACTGGGAAGGGGGAAGATGGTCATGGATGTTTGTAGCAAGGGCTTTGGGAAGTGGCACGAGGCGTCTTCCTTCTGTGGAACCGAACTCCAGGCTGCCCTGGTGCAGTTGGCCCCAGCTGTGGGGAAAGGAGAGGGAGGAGGCCAACTAGGGCCCTTTTCTGGCCCTGCTGAGAGGGGCTTTACAGCTGAAGGGCTTTCCCTTGTTGCATGAAAAAGGGAGACCTAGTTTTGTGTCGGTGTTGCGATACACAGTTTGCTGATTTTGTCCTAAGAATGGTTGTTTACTCTGTGACTAAATTTATAATACCTATCGTGTGGAAAAAAAAATAAGCCTCCCTAATTTTCTGTTACGAATTTACCATATTTGTATGTTGAATATGGTGTATACCCCACTGCTAACATTTCTAGGTCTGCATGCAAGATCCATTCCCCAATCAGCAATTCTAAATTTAACAAAATAAAGGAAATTAGTACTAATCTGGTTAATATTAAAACAAATGCTTAGTATTGCTAAGTATACAGATCCCGGAATGAAAGCCACAACATTTTAAGGTAGGTAAAGAAACCTGCATTACTAAGTGTGGGTGACATAGTTTAAACCCTAAACAGAAGGGAGTCTGTGGGTATCTGGGTCTTGTGGTGTCAGGGCTCTAAGGATTCAGCCACCTGCCAAGTGGAAAGGATCATTGTAAAGGATCATTGTATCTGTAATACTTTAGCAATACTCTTTAGGTTATTGTGGCAAAAGTAATTATTTAAAAGTAGGTTTTCCACAGTAATTTGTTCCTTTACCAATATTTTAGCATATTAGTTGTCATAGTAGAACAAATTCCAAACACCCTTCCACCTGCCATCTTTCCCCTAAATACATGTGGTTTTCACAGTATTTTGCCCTGTTTCAATTCCTCCTGGTAAGGAGTCAGTTATCAGACCCATCCATGTTCTGCCTGAGCCAAGTCCTACTCAGGGGAGTCTGTTTTTCTGCTTGCTGCAAATACTCTCCCTTCCGGGATGTCTCCTCATCGCGTAGGTGCCAGAGTAGGGAGGCTCTGTCCCTTTTATACAACCAGTGAAATCTGAAACTTTCTCTTGGTTTCAGTGCTGCCAGAGGAGGAGGATGACTTTCTGGCCTTTGGAAGCGGAGGGAGTGCAGGGCAGCCTGGCTGGTGTCCTGCCGGGATGAGGCTGGTGCAGAGCGGGGCAGCCCGGGCCTTCCCCGCCGAGCGGCCTCCCCTGTCCTGCTCCCTCACGCAGCCCCTCACAGCAGCCGAGGCTCTCGCTCGCGTCGTGCGGCCCTCACGCCGGCACCTGCCCGATACACCTATGCACCAGGGTCATGTCGGTGTTGAATTCCTTCAGTGTGAGGCAAATGTTCTACAAGGGACGGTGCAAAACACTAGGTGCTGGTTCATGTTGTGGTAGCCAAACTCCTGCATGAGTTGAGGCCGGAATGAGCCGATTTGGATGATCCACAAAGATGAGCGCCTGCTTTCTTAGCTTCCTTTCGCTCCTGTGTAGCAGCGAATCAAAATTGTCTTTTAAGAGAGAAATTCTGGATTATTTTTAGAATAAATTGTCTTTGCAGGTTGAGGACACTCGTGCCCTATGCCTTTCTACTTTGACAAAAGATAGGTTAGATCTCTAGCCATAGAGTTCATGTTGTGAGCCCCTTGCTTGTTGTGAGCCCCTTTCTTTTTCAAAGTGCGAGAAAGGCTTCTTACTATTAACTGTTTGCTTTCTCAAGTCTCAAAAATACTGCTGTAGTAATGATTTTTTGCAATTATTAACTCTTCCTTTAGTATTTGTGTTTAGTATTACTGCTTTTTACTGCATTTGCTTCTTGCTTTAAAGGTATTCAGACACTTTACATTTATTGTATTTTACTTAGCGTAGCATTTGTACTCAATGTCATTCTGTAGTGGATGTTTTTTCATTCAAGAAACAATGAGAATAGTAAGAACAAGAATAGCAAGCAACAGTATATTTTACTAATAACACTTTATCAATCTATTTCATTTACAGGAAGTGTTCGTCAGTCTAAACTTGCTTACCTCAGCAGAGACAAAAAATTAATGGGCAAAAGTGCAGTGTGTAGGTAGGTAGCTGTCCTGAGTGCACCTAAGGTTCTTTGAGGAGAACTTTGTTCTAAGGTAATGGAATAGTCATCAAAACACAGGATTTTATGCTTTTAAATATTAAGGCAATGGATTCAAAGATGAGGTGTTGCACAAAAGTGACTTTGAAGTATATTTGTGTTTCTCACTTTTATAACGAACCTGTGTGTGTGTAGGGTTTTTTTTATTTTTGTAGTAGAATGATGTATGAAAAAGTGTATGCCAGAGAAAATGAAATTACTTTAATTTTTTAATAATTTAGTATTTAAATTTTAATCATAGAAATCATAGAAATCATGGAAATTTCATAGAAATAGAAATTTTCATCTAAGAAAATCATAGAAATCATCATAGAAATATTTTTTCCAATATGTTAGTAAAAATTGCCTTGGGAAAAATTGATAGTTTTCCCAATTGTGAACATGCCTTCCCTAAATCAAGTTATAAGGGGACTGGGCATCTTTAATTTGCAAGCTATCAGTATTTTAGTAACTTTAATTCATATAAACATGCTACAATAGTAGTTATGCTTCAGTAAGCTCCTTTCTCCGACAGTATTCTGTAATCATAGTATAAGTCAGTCAAGGATCCAAGACTGTAACTCAGCAGCAGAAATAAATACAGTGCAGATGGATGAGTTTTGCATTTCGTCATATGATTAATACATAGGTGGTGGTGTGGGGTTTTTTTCTCTCTTTGAACTCCCTTTATTATAATAGATCCTGGACTAAAACTTTCTCTACTAATAGAGTCCGTTATGTTCTTTCGGATTGTGTTCCTTCATTCTTTCATCTTAAATGATAAAAACTAAATAATCCTTTAAAACAACCTTTGTTTAATCAGAAATATATTTTAATAGGGTGTTTCCTAAGTAGGATTGCATTTAATTCAGTAAAATGATTTTTGAAGTCGGAAAGTGTAGTTTAGGGAACTGTTGCAGTATCTTGGCATCACTGAAGTAAAAAGTCTGTGGTTTTGGGTTTTATTGTAAGTTTCATAATCCACAGTGCTATATTGTGCAGCCTATATGGTGTAAAAGTAGGAAAAGTTAACATTTCTAAAAGCTTGACTTTTAGGTCATTTTTAGAAGTAAACTCAATTAAAATTACTGTTAGGGAAGAATTTCAGTGGATCACAAGTTATAAACTCTTGACAGCCTTCAAGTTTTTGGGGAAATAAAAAGTTGTGAAAGTGGCATGAAGATGTGAGAAGTTAAAACCATAGGAGTTAACTTCGTGTTTTGCCAGGCAGCATGTTAAAATAGTATGGACATGTTGCTGGTAACATGTCAGGACATGTTCTAGGCTCTTCAAAAGTGAGAGTGTAAGAGTTGGTAAACCTGAAGAATAGCTTGCTTTTAGTGCCTGTTGCATTCTACCTTTTGGCAGATATATATTTGAATTTATTAATGTACTTTGCATAGTCCCAGAAGTCACTTTTAAGTGTTTTTTCCCCTTAATTTATGCTGTTTATGCCCAGTTGCATTTAATTAATGTAATTGGTATCTGAATGTGAATGTGGACTTTCCTCCTAGCTCTTGTAGCATAATTTTTGGCTGGAAAAAAATATGCTTGTCTTGTTCCTCAAAATAACTTTTCAGAGTTTGCTTTTGCTTCCCAGGGCCCTCTCCACTTTGTTTGACTTTAGAGCAAAACTGGTGAGTAGTTTTACCTCCTTGTTGGAGAATGTGCCTTTTCACAGGCAGCTGCTGAGAGTGGCTGTTGTTTTACAGCCTGCTTCTCTTCAGGCTCCCATGCAGTAGCTGAAAGAAGCCAAGGGGTGTGCAGCCTGTTGCATGGGATTGTAGTTCTGCATGCTGGGTAAGGCGCTGTTTGGTGAGCCAGCATTTAAAGCACAGCTTCTCCTAAGCACAAGCTGGAGAAGTTACACTCTTTTGAAAGCAGGAAGAGAAGAGCCATGCTGACTTAATTGCTGTGATAAGGGAGATGGGTGACTGCTCTGTCTTTTGGATAAATTCAGTTCAAATTGGGTGATAGAACCACTTTTTTTAGCCCAAAATACGTGGAGCACATATACATGTCAGGGTATGGAATTAAGGACTCGTACAGCTTGTGTGCTGCTAGTCATGTGGTTGAGGAGTGGCTGCTCAGCCCTGCTTATTTGAAGTTGGACGAGATCTGATATTTTATGAAGCAGTACCAGACTGACCTGTTTTGAAATGCTGGATTCGTAGATTCATGAAGTCATCCACTTATTGACAGCAGTGTTCAGCTCTGCTTCTTCTGAAGTGGCTTTGTCTTGTAGGAGAAACCCCTTTGGTTGCACGCTTGGAGTTTTCAGGTGTTTCTGTTTTCCACTTTCTTTAGTATCTTTCATACCAACAATCTTAGAGAATCTTCACATAACTGTAAGATTATACCTAGGTTATGTTTGGTTTTCCTTTAAAGTAGGTGTTTTACAACAAACCTTAAAAACAGAGATGCCCTTGTGAAAATGTTACCAGTTGTCTGTTTTTGTTTAAGTCCGAGAACAAGTTTCCTTCTTTGTTCAGACAGGAGGGTAGATACTTCAGAAAACTCGCCCCCCCCCCCCCCCCCCCCCCCCCCTCAGTTTAGAGGATCTGTCAGTCCCTGTGAGTATGTATGGAAAAAGACAAACTGCAAAATTCAGCTTTTATGTAAAACGCAAGACTAATTTAAAAAGTTAATGCTCTTTACAGAAAGGAATTGGAGTATCTTTGGAAAGAACAGCACATGTGCTTATTATCTTAATGGGAAGGGGCAAGTGTCAGTGCAAAAGATGAGTTGGTAGATGCTAGATGTCAGTGAGCTTCCAAAGGGTCCTCAGATCTTCTCTTAAACTCCATGATTTTTAGGCAAAAGCCACCCCCTTCCAACCCGCACCCCACCCCCCCAAAAAAAAATCTGTTGGATTGCTATGAGTGACTGAGATTTCAGATAATTTTCCTCTGAAATTCTTCAAAATTATGGTAAGAAAGAAAACTATTAAACTGTAAAAACAATAACAGGAGGAAAAGAGGAAAGACAAGGGAACTGCTATTCACCTAGGAAGTAAAAAACCTCAAAAGCTTCATTTCAATTTTTGTCCTTTACCTGGAATACAGACCTCACAGCAAACTCGGGGAAAAATGAATGCTTTGAGGGTGCAGAGAATACTTGAAAAGTTCAGCATCAAAGTATATTAAAGATCCTTTGAAGAATAATTTTATTTTGAAATAACCTGAAAGGCAGAAACTTTTTCAAGTTTTCCTTTAAAATTTCCATCTTTTAAAAGATAACTTTCACTTCCTCAGTTTTGTCTGCTTAACTAGGGCTGCTTAAACCAGCTATCTAAGCACTTACCCAAAGCTTAGCAAAATTATCTTTTGAAAGAAGCTGCAACTCATGTATCTTTTTCTATATATATTTTTCATGTCTTGCTAACAGATTCTGTTCCTTTAGTGTTATTTTTCTCATGGCACATTTATTTTAGTACTTGATATATCGCTCAACTGGCATTGTTCAGTAGTTTCAGCTGGAAAAAACTTGAATTTTAGACTGAAGGTTAACACTTTCTTGGGATGTGTGTGGGTAACGGTGATTTAGGGATGTCTTAGGATCTATGGACTTAGGATTTTTGTTGTTGCTGCTGTTCTGTCACACAAAGCTGATTCAGAAGCTGAAGGAGAAGAGCGTGTGCTGCCTGGGCAGATGTGAGGTGAAAAGTGGGATGGCAAAAGTGGTTACCACCCTCTGCTCTGCTCCTGCTCCTGTCCCAGAGGCTGGGGCAGGTCCCTGCACAGAATCCTGCCGCAAATCCGCTGCTCAGCAGAACTTGCTTCCGGACACATCTCCGTGGCTGCAGCCCTGGGGTACAGCGTGGTTATGAGCAAGTGAATTGCTGTCACTTACAAGCTAATTTTAGAATATCCTAAGTTCTCAAATGACACTTTGAGTGTCGCTTTTACCCATTGTAGTGATGATTGGTATTTTTGTTTTATTTTCAAAGCTTTCGTTGGGTATTCAGTTTAGTAAGTGAATTATCTAGACTAGTGGGTTATAATGTATTCTTCCTTCGAGGAAAATCTGAGACAAATGTTTCCTGTCTGTGACAGAACTCACTTGATGATAATTGTATAAATTCATATTTCCAAAGTCTTTTATGACACTAAGTATTTTCTCTGCCGTACTTAGATGTGGGTGATACAGCAATCTAGTGATATTTTTTCTATTCATTCTAAACAGAAAGCTTTTGATATATGATATTTTTTTCCATGTGTGTGGATTTTTTTTTAGTCTTTTTATGCTTACCTGCACACATTAATACTTTTTGAAACTACTTTAGAAACATTGAAATATACTCAGTTCAATGATCAAAAGAACTAGAAAAAGAAAAGTTGTGTGTTTGGAAAACTGTATATTTTGTAAATTCTGCATAATGTTTCTCCATGGAGTGTCTAAACATGCTGCCTCCAGGAGCCTTTAATGACAGGGTACAGTTCAAGCCCGATGAGTACTTCAGTTCTTGGCACTTACAGTTTTTGAGCTAACTATTGCATACTCTGTCTTTGAGAAACGGAGCTACATTAGGTGAGTAGCGGTAATATAAATACTGCTAAACTAAACAGAACAATTTATGTAACTCACAACAGCCTCCAGTTACCAAGTGTATAGGTTTGTGATTAAATGTACCACCAGTCTGATTCTCAAAAGACATATCCTTATATTTGAATAAGTAATTTGAATGTTAAGTGCAAATGTTAATTTTTAAAATTACTTAATATACAGACTAAATACGTTTTTCTGAAAATTATTTTATATTTTGAAAACATGGCCAAGATATTACCCTTCTTCACCCAGAATTGTTTTTCCTGAACGAGACTTAAGGATGTTTTAAAGCCAAATGTCTAACTTTATTAATTTTTCTTCTGGATGAAGAGGAGGAGGAGTGTATTGCTTAAGAAGCAAGAACTTTTTTTAGGGCTAGATTGGCCATAAGATGATTTGGAATAATGTGGCATTAGATTTTGGTGTCATTTTTCACCATCTGCAGTACTGACAAACCAGGTAGAGACTAAAGTAGATTTGAGTACTTTGCTGTTGCAGGTCTGGACTAAAGAGAAATAGAACTGCTGATCAGGAATCATCTTGGAGTTTTGAGGCCTGCTGTAGAAAAAGAAATCGTGATGTTGAGGTCTTCCTTTTGCAAACACTTCTCTGAAAATAAAGCTTTCATCATGAGCAACATGGTGCCTGTCTCTGTAGTTGCAGCTTCTGAGCTAAAGACGGACTACTGTCATCTTAAACAAAAATCTGTATTTCAGCAAGAGCAGTAGGTTACAGGAAATAATGTACTGTTGTTTTACCAGGCTTCTGAGATGCTAAACTTTGCTGTCTTGTCTTTGAGCTCTGCAGTCTGAGCTTGCCACTGCCTATTTAGGGTAGCTCTGTTTTAAAATACAGTGGCGTAAAGTCTGCTTCAAAGGAGAATTGCTTTAGAGTGAAATATGACGTCATTTCAGTTTTTGATATTAGAATAAAGTTTGTAGAACATATTAAGGCCAGCATTTTAAATTGTGGGAGTCGAGCTGAAGGCTACATCCTTAAATGATGGCATGCATGCTGTTGAATTGATCCTGAGAGCCTCAATGGGGAACAGGATGACTGAGGAGATTTGATTTAAATCTGCAGAAGATTAGTTCAGTGAAAAGGCTTCATTGGTGTTTACTACTGTCTTAGCTTTAGGTGGTAGTTGCATTGGTGACAACACGTTAAGGATTTCATTGAGTACGTGGCTTCTCTTCCAGTGTTGAGTGGTATCCAATTCTAAAAATAATCTTCTAAAATGAATAATCTTAAAAAATAGGTGCAAAATTGCAGCTTAGCAGTGTATGTAACACCTTAAATGGCTACCTTTTTATTATAATTAAAAAAAAAAAGTAGTTTTTCTTTTTCTTTAAGACTGGATCTTTTCCTTGTCCTTTAGGTGTGACACAAAATGGTAAGGAATTATTTTGTCATTTTTACTTTATCTTTGAATCTGGTGCAGCAGTAATCACAGTGCAGTTTGACTTGGCAATCAGAATGCTGGGAGAGAGAGGGGAAAAGAAGGAAGGAGGGAGAAGGGGAGAGAGAAGGAGAAAAAAAAAAAACACACAGGCCCTGGGATATTTTAAGAAACAAGCTGCTTAAAGCATCCTAGTGCTTCCATTAAAAAAAAAAAATAATAAATTAGAGATTCCTTCCTGTCCTTCAGTTAATGTTGCTTTTATGGGTCTGCCAAAAGAGTCACGAACTCTTAAATCTGTTTCAGGGTGGCATGCTAAAAAGCCACATATGAATTTGACTGGAACTTGCCTGTGCTCTGGGGAAACTTCTGCATTTGCAGAGTGTACTTGGAGAATTCTTGCAACGCTGGCAGAAGGAGAGTCCCCGAGAGGCAAGGAGGCTGCCAGGAAGTTGTGGCAGCTCATAAATATTTCTCTCTCGTCAACAATTCAATATACTAAATATTCTTGGTGTTTTGAATTTTCCGGTTTTATTTTAAGGTAAGACAAGGTGTTGGACATGCGGTGTCTACAGAATGAGTTCTTTGGCCGCAATATTCTTAGCCATTTCTATTTTTAAAACCCTTCTGGAGGAGGAAAAAAAAACCCTAAATGTAAAGGCTTTAATAATTTCAGCATAAAATACAAATAATGGGATTAGCTGTTTCTTGAATATATAACATTCAAGTATATATATATTTCAATTTCATAACCTATAATTCAGATGAGTAACCTGTGCTTTGCATTAATGGTTGTATGTGCAAATATAAGATTAGATTGATCTTTAAAATGAGTTGTGTTGTCTTGCAGTTGTCCTCTGCCGATCTGCTCATCTATAAATAAGATGAACCCTGAACAATTTACCAGTTGTTTTTCTGGCAGAAACTCCAGGAGAAAATAGGCCTAGTACTCATTTGCTTAGTGTCAACAAACTGCATTTGACTAATGAAAGAAGAAAGTTACTGTTGCTTCCTGTTAGTCCTGATCCTCGTCTTCCTATACACTGTCTACCGTGTTTAACTGCAGGAAATGCTTAGGAAGCCGGGGCTTGGTTTAAACAAAATGTTTCAAATGAAACAAGCCTGCAGGTTTTGGCTGCATCAAGGAAGGCATGGGCAGGCATTTCGGCTGTCTCCAAAAGTGAGTGGAAGCTGCTGTTATGCCAAAGATGGTGATTGTAGCGTTCCTGAAAGAGGAACCGCTTTAGAGTCAACTTGGAAGTGTCCAGACCTGAGAAATAGTTACCATTTGTTAGCTAACACAGCACAGGTCTGGACTGTTGGACAACATTCTCAACTGAGAGCAAGTAAAAATAATTAAGAAATCCTATTCCTTAAAATTTCTCCCATAATAGAAAAACTTTGTGATGGCAGCTTCTGGAGACTCTAGATCTTGAGATCAGTTGACAATTATGGATTGCTTCAGAGTTTGTTCTGACCTCTCAGTTTATGGCTTTTATATCCTTGTCTAATAGGTTATAGAAAAAAAGTTTAAAATAATATATGATCTATCAAAAATAGTGTCTAGTAAACAGTTGTAGACTACGCAATGGTGGTTGCTGTGGAATATTTCATTTAATGAGGCTTAATGTAGTACGGAAGTACAAAAGTAGAAAACTTTTCTATGTGTATTTTTGACTTCAACTGAATAGTGTGTGTGTAGGAACTGTAGAAACATTGAACTGTAAAGAAATATTGAACTGTATGTAAAATAATCATTTTGCAGAGAAAGCTGGAATTTGGCTTAAATACAACTTGAAAGATGCCTTAAGATTTAAGAGAAGGGGAAAGATCAGTCTTCTATGATGCAGATGTGCTGCTGATCTCTCTTGCAAACATTTTGGCATTATTTTTGCTCTGCTCAAGGTCTTAGCTGCATGAGCAGCATACTGCTGTCCTGGAGGGTGAAGCTCTATTGCCTGTAACCTCTCCTGCTCATCCATTCTCATCTCCATGCTTCCCTCCCTTGCCTTGGCAGTGCATCTACTCTCATTCTTCAGTTTTGTATCCTCTGGATGGATAAAGCCTCTCTAAAACCTTTGAGAATGCTCTTTTCTCTTTCTTTGCCCTCATCTAAACTAGGAAAGATAGAGGTGGGAAAGAATGGCCAACCATTCATTAAGAAGTGGTGGATGGAGTTGGCAACTAAAGGGTGTGGTGCGATGTAAGCAGAAGGGACCTCTTGATGACCAAAAGGGCCCAAGTGGAATCACGCCAAGCCTATGTGAGTAAATAGGGAAGTGTCTACAGGTCTATATTGGACTATATTGTGAAGAAAACTCTCATGCCCTGTCTAGGAAGACTGCATGCCAGGGTACCTCTCTGGTGTGGCTCTGTACTAATGGAAATGCTGTATGGGGAACACGCAGGAGAAATGAGAAGTATCTGTGTAGTTACAGGGCTACCAACCCATTGGGATCACAGGGGTGTGTTGCCTACACCCCAGCGATGCTGCAGTGGATGGATACAGGCTCCTTATGATGGACAGGCCATGATGGAGGGGAAGTTGCCCTTTGTGTGAGAGAGCAGCAGGAGTGCATGGAGCTCGCTCTGGGAATAGGTGAGGGGGTTAGCTGAAAGGATTAGTTGTCAGACCAGCTTGGGGGACATGGTACCTGATCAGGAGGAAAAAGACAAGGCCGCCTTCACACTCTGGCAAGAAGCTTCATGTTTGCAGATACTGACCCTCATGGGAGGCTTGCCCTTGGTGGAAGAGGTCCAGGTTAGGGAGCACTTAAACTGGCCATGCAGAAGTATGTAAGCCCTGATGGAAAGCACCCACAAGTGCTGAAGTAGCTGTCCCATATCATCGTGAAACCATTTTTGATTGTCTTGAAAGATCACCATGATCAGGAGCGGTTCATGAGGATGGGAAGAGAGCAAATGTCTCTGTTGTCTGCAGGGACCTGGAAACTGCAGGCCAGTTGGCCTCGCCTTGATCTCTGGAGAGACAAAGGAGCAACTAATCCTGGATATTGTTTCCAAACATGCAAAGGACAAGAAGGTGATTTGAAGTATCTAGTGTGGATTTATGAAGGGGAGATAATGCTTAACCGTATGGCCTTCTAGGATGAAATGACCAATGTCAGGGAGAAAGGAAGGACGTTATTTATTTCCATTTTGGAAGTCTCATGTGACATCTTCACGGACAAGCTGGTAAAGTATGGGCTAGACAAGTCATGGGTAAGAGGGATTGAAAACTGGCTGAGGTGCAGAGTGCAGAGGGTTGTGACCAGCACCATGAAGCTTAACTGGGGACCAGTCACTAGTGGTGCCCCCCAGGGTTCCCTCTCGGGGCCATGAAGCAACCCTGTGCCCCAGTAGAGATGGGGATTCAACCAGCTTGAGAGCAGCTTTGCAGAGAAGGACCCTTGGGTCCTAGTGGACAGACAGCAAGTTGGAGGTGAGGCAGCAATGCACCCTTGTGGCAAAAGCAGCCGGCGGTGCCCTGACTGTGGTGGGCAGTGTGGGCAGGCAGCTCGTGGGAGGTTCCTCCTGGCTCAGCACTGCTGAGATCGCCCTGGGAGGGCTGTCTATAGCTGCAGGCCGAGGGAGCTGTGGTTATTTGGTCTGGAGAGAGGCTTGGTGGGATCTTACCAGTGTTTATCTGTTGAGAGGGTGTAAAGAAGGAGACAAATTCATCTCAGTGGTGCCCAGTGACAGGATAAGAGGCAAAGGGCAAAAGCTGCAGCGTGGCATTTTCACTTGAATGCAAGAAAACACTTGCTGTGCAGGTGGCTGCACACCGGACCACCTTGTTCCGAGGCAAGGTTGTGGAGTCTCCATCCTTGGAGATGCTCAAAACCACTGGACGTGGTCCCAAGCAGCCTGCTGCAGCTGACTGTGCCTGAGCAGGGGGCTTGGACCAGGTGCTCCCCAGACAGATCCAATTTCTTACCCCAACTGTCCCGTGATTCTGTGATCATCCTGTGCACGAGTTTATGATTCAACAATTGCAAGAAGTTCAGCAAAATAATATTATTTTAATTATGTCATCATTTTTGAGGCTTAAGCATGTATGTATATATGCAGACATATATGCATGGACATTTTTTTCCTCTTAAATATTATGTCAGATTTCTCTGGCATGTAACTTCATCTTATTTAGGCACATATATGTTGGGTCTGTGGCCAAACTTAGACATTTATTTATATAGTAATATGTACTTACCTATGGTGAAGTACTGAAAAATAAACCTTATGCTTGCAATGAAGCTGCAGTATGAACTAGGTATATATGTAGTCCAGCAAGAGTTTCTTGCTTTCTTTTTAGAACCTCTTGAGGGACTCCTTGACACAATAAAGAGCACCTGAGAAACCTTTTAATGCGAGAACTGCATCATTTCTCTAGTCCTGGCAGCAATTGTCTCCCAGAACGTTGGCTGAGAGAGTAATTAGCAGACTTTGGCTGGTTCTTTTTCCTGGTTGAGCTCTGTTTAGCCCTAGTTGCATCATGTGTGTTCCCAGCTTTGGGGAAAAGGTACTGAGTGATTAGGAACAATATTGAACACCAGAGATAGTCAAGTATCTGCATGTCGCTCTTGAAGCAGTGCCTTAGTAGAGAGGAAATATTATAGCATGGCAGCAGCATAAACAATCACTTTATTGTGAGGCAAAAGTGTTTCTTTCTGTTCTAAATTCTCTTTAAAAATCTATTTGAGTGTTTGATGTCTATTCAATACCAGAGAAGAATGAAAAACAGATAATTTTCATTTATTTTCCCTTGATGTTTTTAAGTTTTTCATGAAAATGCTTAGGAAAATACGTTTTCTCTTAATTCTTTATATTGTCCTCTTTAGGGATATTGTAAATCGGGATGTTAGGACTGCAAATCTGGTTATTGCCTGATTATTGCTTACTCTGCTTAATTCTGTCTGTAGTTAGATCTGTCTATAGGAGTGTGTGTGTGTGTGTTTGTGTGTGCGTATAATATAAATATTCTTTGAGGCTTTTTCTCTGCTTCTGTATGCCCATACACAGCTTGTGGAATATATACTAGTGTGACTAGATGACTGTCCTGTTTTGCTGCATTCTAGCAAAGGGGGGATACAGTAATAAGGCTTTGCTTTCATATCTTGTCTCTTCCTTCCCACCCTGTCAAGTTTTCAGTTGAAGATTTAAATTTATCTAATATAGAGATAATACCAAAGCCTATTTAATAAGTTTTTGTTGTTTGAGTAGAAAGTACAGACATGTTTAACTGATGGCCTTTATGTCATGCTTTTTTGCCTCTATGAGAAGTACATAGAATCCGTTACTGTACCTGCTACAGGATTTTTGTGTTTCTTTTTGGTTGTTGCTGTTTGTTTCTTCTCAAAGGAGTTCATTTTTCCGAGGATTACATGCATTTCACTTAGTTTCACACAGAGTATATTTTCCACCAGTTTGCTCTACCTGGCTGCTAAAGCAGTGTGAGTGGGAGCCAGCTGAGATCAAATGGAGAGTGGTGGTTGAAATGAGATCCTTTGGAAGGAGACCTCTGAGGCAGAATCAAGGAGGCCAATTCCAGATCCAGAATCCTGAGAGAAGCAAAGACTATACTCCCAAAGAGATGCAGTGAAAATGTGTTTGGGTATAGCACTTTTCTATCCTGTTAGCAATATCTAAGTCTTTAAAGACTTCAATTCTTCCCAGAACTGAGTTTAAGTGCATGTAAGAGCATAAGAGGCAAGTCTACACATATTAACACAGTTTTATTTTGTCCCCCTAGCTGCAGGTGTCTGGTAGAGAAAAAAAACCCTTAAACTTACTACAGTTAAAACATGTAATGGTGGGTTGTATGAGTGCCTTACCTCTGCTATTTTAGCTCTTGAATATAGATCTTTAGAAGCATTTGTTTTTCTGACAGTTGTCTTTGTGAGTGAAATGTGTATTTTTTCCCAAAGCTGGCAAAGCGCAGGTCTTTCAAGTCAGGAATAGGTGAGTGTCATCCCAAAATGTGCAAATGAGGATATTAAAAAAAAAATAAAAATAAAAATAAAAATTGAGAATCAACACTGGGGAAGTGTTTTCTTACTGGAACATGTACTAACAACAACCCTCTGTTTCCTCAAGTCACGTGCTTCTGGATGTCTTAATGGAAAACACTTGGGTCCGTCCAGTGAGAGGATGGTTGAGCTACTCATGAGGTGGTTTGAATAGTTGGTTCTCAAGAGGTCTAAAACATCTCAGTATTGTGTATGAGGTGAATTTTCTCTTCCCTGTGTTCTAGCAGTTGCCGAATGAGTACCCATGACTCAAGGATTGCATTAGCCAAAAAGACATGAAGCTGGGAAGGGTAAATGTCATCCCAGTTCTGCATGTTCAGGGTGTAGTGACTCTTTGGCGCATATCTCCCCGTATTTCTTGGAGTTTAGTGTGATGGAGGCTGGAGAGACAGCAGCTCGGAGGTCCCGGTTGTCTTGTTGGCAACCCCTGCTTACCCTTTGGAGCTTGCATTTGCAGCTCACTCATACAGTTGCTGTTAATTAGTCTGTTACTCTTGTGTTGAGTACAGGGGGCTCTCTTTCCTCCTGGTTTTCCTTCTTGGTTCTCGTGACCACTCCAAGATAGGCTCATGGGCAGGTGCAGTGCGTTTTCAGGCAGCTCTGCCCTTACTCTGCTTCTCCCTGAGTCAGCAGGACACAAGCAAGCTCAGCTACCATGGCAGGCCTGGTTTAGAGCACCTGGTTTAGAGATCAGAGCTGAGCTCATCTAGAGCCACATGCTGGTGCCCTGAGTTTTGGTAACGGAGAGGAAATGAGGCAACAGGGGGGGAATAGGATACTTATTTATTTTAAACCTGAATTTAGCATCCTAACTTCAGACTGTGTATTATTTGAGTCTGGCCTCACACAGAAATTGCTGGATGTATTTGTCTGGATATGCAGATTGTTCTAAGTCATAAATCACACTTTTAATAATTTAGATTAATTATTAGTTAATTTATTTTGTTATATAAATATTTCAAGCAAATTTGATTACTTTCCCTCAACTGAATTAGGTGACATTGTGATTCTGCACTGTTACATGATCTGTGTGTCCTTTCTTGGCATTGGATTACCATGATTTCTTTTTTTTTTTCTCCCACCTTTTTGAGAAAGGCAAAGAAGTTTTGGCCATGTTAAGTTAGTTGAAAAGATGATGCGTAAACTCTGGAATTGCAGTGGGGAGTGTGTCGTGTCTTTTAATATATAATCTCGACATCTGGATGAATTTGCCATTTCTAAGACTTCAATTTCTAAATTAACAGAATAGCAGTTTTTAAAGGCCAGTTTACAGTTATAGTTGTTTAGAAATTTAAATGTCTGTTGACTTTTGTCCTTGTACTGTAGGTCTACCTTTTCCCCTTGACAATATACCTACTCAGAGGCCTGTGTGGTTTCTCGGTTTTGTTTAATTCTGGCTTTTTAACAAATAAGTCTTGCTTTGATGGTGTTCTTAATGGAAAGCCAGTGTGTAAATGTGATAAGAGGATAGTGTATGTGTTTGGTAATTGTCTTGGTCAGCCATCAACGGAGAACATGCTTTAAAAGTTACTTTTTTAAATAAAATAAACTAGCTGCTTTTGTTTTCTAATGGTGCATGTCTCTGGGAGTATGAGTAAGGTGACATGAATATGCCAGTATGTAATTATATAAACTTTTCATTCTTTTGCACTGCTAGAATACTTAGGATGCTATTGCCTTGGAAAGCAAGAGGTGGATGAGCCAGCAGACTGCATACTTGTGTTACTGGCACGATCGTCACTCACTTCTAATGTGTCTTTAGTGGTTTAAGTTTTGAATGGAGTGGTGCTGCACAGCCAAGCGTATAGCCTTTTATTTTAAGAAGTCAAAAGTACTATGTTAAATTAAATGAAGAGCCAGCATTAGGTTTGAGTGGACCGTAATTCCTCCAAATGACATTAGGAAGACAGTGCTCCTCTTTCCTCTTTCTTAGGCTGTTGAAGGGAGTGTATTGATTTGTTTTCTCACAGTATTGACTAAGCATTAGCAGGTGAGTTATTGCAGCTGGGCAAAGTTGTTAAGCTCTGCCTGTGGGCAGAAGGGCTGTGGGGCGCAAGCCCCTTAGTCTCTCTCGGGCCTAACCCTGCGCCCACTCAGGCCTAATCCTGTGCCTGCCGCTCTGGCCTCTGCTCTGTCCCACACCGGGCCAAGGGGCAGCGCCCGGTGCCAGTTGGGCTTCCCTACCCAGCTGCTTTGGTTGCTCTTCTGGTTGCTTCTGTGCATGTCCCTTCCCCTTGGGCCTGTTCTCATCTTTGAAACATCTTCAGTTTTCTATATTTCTGAGATTAAGATTTAAAAATGCATAAATTAAAAAGGCAGCAACGAAGATCGGCAAAATTCATAGTTTTCTGTGGTGTTCTTACAGGGACCACAAATCAGTGCCAATGTTAAGCTCCTCATTAAGCTCACAAGTGTTAAAAACACCTTTCAACAAAAAGTAAATAGATTTTTTTCCCATGCTCATGTGCTTTTGATGCTGTAAAATTGTTATTTTGAAGGGCTACCATAACAGAGGTGTACAGTATGCTCTGCTAGAGTCAGGTTATCAGTCACCCTGGAGAAATGGAGTGACTGTGACTGAGAAAGAAAATGAGGAGACAAATATATCAAATGCTTGTTTGGTTTTCTTTTGGTTTTCCTTTCAACCTAAAAATGAGATACAATTATTGTTATTTGTACTCTCATTCCTTCCATGCATTTGTTTTTTTAATAACTATAAAGTATCACTAAAGATTTGGGAGTTCTTTTGCACCTAACAAGCTGGTGGTTAGTTTGCAGTCTGTAGTGCATCACTTGCAACTTGTGCCATGTTGGAACTGTCTTCTGATGCCATGGGAAGCAGCATCATAAACTGTAGCTGTTGTCACTGTAAATTGAATTTATGCTGTTGTGTAAAAGTGCCTTCTGGTGTATTTATAAATTCTGTGTTTTGACTGAAATTAGTGATTCAGTAGCTACCAGTATGTAACTTTTGGTATTTATTTGAATGGCTATTTTAACTTTCCCTGAAAGTCTCATTAAATAAATACTTTAACAGGTCATTTGAATATGCAAGTGTGTTACTTTAATAAAAGTATATTTATTATGCACACATGCACTTGTGTGTGTGAAGCAAATTAGTAATTTTGTTATTAGGAGGTAGCTAAATAAGAAATAAACAGCAACCTCAAACCCAAGTGAATGGATTGGTGGGAGCTGTACAACATCAGGCTGAGTTTGCAGCCTGTAGTTAATGTCTCATTTCATGATTGTGTGCATTGGGAAAAAAAAGATATTACAAAGCTTAAATGTTTTTCTGCGTTTGTATTATTGCATATAGTTTTCCGCTCTGATAAAGATGATGAAGTTGCTGCAAAACAGAAACATAAGATAATTAGTTTTTATATTTAAAATCTCTAATTTATTGGCCTTAGGCTATTAAACAGAATTAATATACAGTAGTACCAATTTACAAGCAACTATAGAGCAGATGTTTTTGCACCTTATGAAGATAAAAATTTTAAATAACTTTTCCTTATAACACTAGGAGGACGTAAAACAAACGATCGCAGCAAGCTACCTATTTCTAACGTTGATGCGGTGCTCGTAGTCCCTGCAAAGCAGTTATGGCTAGGAAATGCTCTATAAAAGAGTTTAAAGGTCCCGGGACCGTCTTGGCTTTGGCTGACGCTGGTGGGAAGTTGCTGTCGAGCTTCCAGCTCATGAGGCGCTTTGCTGTGCAGGGAGCGCTCATGTCCACCTATCAGACCTGGAAATACTGGTGGCAGAACAGCTACTTTCTTCTATGAACTCCAACCTAAAATGCAGCACTTGGCCCTTCTTTTCCTTTCTTTCCTCCCTAGATTCTTTTTTTAATTTTTACATTTTTTTATAGCTCTAGTACATGGGGTGATAGGTGTGCTCCTAGGCCATCGGTGTCTTGTGTTTATAGTGAATGGCCAGGCCACCACCGTGAGGACCAACTTCCCCCAAGAGAACAGGGCGGTTTGTCATGTAAGAAAATAAGAGAGCTAGGTGTGAAATTGGGCTGAGAAAAGCGTTTTCTTACACGTATGAAGCTCTTGCTTCACTCTTCAGTCCTGGCTCCTGCCTTCACAGCTCCCAGGCCTGTGGCTGCCCCCCTTGCAGGAGCGATGGCAGCGCGAGGGCCAGGGCTGCGTTTCTGGGGTGTGATTCGCACTGTGGGGTGCCCCAGCAGCAAGTGGCAGCTCATGTAGCGGAGCAGAACCCCACAATGTGAGTGTGCAGCTGCCGGGAGCCCCTTCAGCTCCCCCGTGGGAGAGCGCCCACCTCGAGAACCTGCGGCCGCCTGCCGTCCTGGCAGCCTTGAAAAACACAGAAGTTCCCTAGGAAGCTGCTCTCGTGAAGATGCACTGGGGTCTTTGCAAAAAGTTCTAGTTCTTGCCCAGGTTGGAGCAAGATCCTCAAAGCAGTCGGATGCCTGGATGCAGCAATGTGTCTGCAGGCTTGTCCTCTCCTGGAGTAGGTAGAGGCGGCCTCATGAGGCGGTGGCTCTGCACACTGGAGTCATCAGTGTGCTCAGGGTGTGAAGAAACACGTGTTGCCAAGAACAATTTCCCCACTTAATTAAACTAATTATTAAAAGCTTTCTTAATTTCTTTCCTTTTTAATAACTGCTTTTGTAAGCCTCCATATTAATGTCAGTGTTCTTTAGTAGCCCACAGGGCATAATCTCGATTAGTTTTTGGGCCACTTCCTTACAGTCATCAATATAGGAAATAGGCTTAGAAAATTCAATTTTGGCTGAGAGTGCCTAAATATCTTTTGGCTTCTCAATATGTATGCTCCGTAGTAGGATTCTGTTTTTCATAATGTTTTCTTTTTCCTTTCAGTGACTCCAAGCATGTATTCTGTGAGTCAGTGGAACAAGGTCAAGCCAGTGAGTCACAGGTCTTTACAGTGTATATGTAGCCAGACAGCCGTGTGTGAGTCTCTGTGAAAATAAGATCAAAGGTACAGGCTGGAAGGCAGGCTTGTTTTCTCCTGTGTGAAGTTATAATGGTAGTTCCGAGTTAGGTTTTGTGTTTTGAATTTACAGCGTACATCTCAATGGCTCTCGCTTCCTGCCACAACGTGTATGTGTTTATTAGGTTTGTTGAACAGTTATAGTTTGTTATTCTGATGACGGGGCTGATCACAGGAGCAGATAAGGTGCATGGCAAAACGTTTTCTTCTTTTCTCCCGGGCGTTGTAAGGGAGCACCCAAAATTCTCCGCGGCTCCTGGGAAACTCCCATTTTCCCTTTTCCAAGAGCTGTAGTTGGCCGATTAGCTCATCTTCCCCTCAACATTGCTCAGGGTGGCTTCACCCGAGCGTTTTGCTCTCCTTTTTGCAGTGCTTAAACCAAGTGCTCTTCCCTCGGCGTTTTCCTGAGGCAGAGCAAAGGACAGACTAATCCCCTTAGCCTGGTGAATGTCCCCTTCCATCTGGTAGCTGATAATTGCATTCTGCAGGGATTAGCACGGTGGGAAATGCTGAGAGTGTCGTGGAAGCTTCACCCCAAGTGTGAACATCAGCTGAGTACAGGCAGCTAGGGATCTTCCTGTGGTGTTTTAGGGTGTTTGGTATGGGGCATTTTATATAGATATATTTTATATACACATATATGTGTGTATAATATCTATCTGTGTAGCCTTTTCACACATACAAAGGCGTGTATGGTACCCAGAACCTTTGTAGACCCTTAAATTTGTGAAATGTGTCACAAAATTATTTGGAAACATCAGCAGTCTAAATATCCCGCAAACTCTTTTTAATGAGTAATAGAATAGCACAGTTGTATATGCTTTTGTCTGGCTGGACATTTAGGGGGAAATGCCATGATTTGTAAGTGTGCTAAATATATCCTAAATGCTGACTCCACTTTTACTCCAAACTGCTATGGCGTGGAAAACATGGGGGTTGGTTGTTGCTAGTCTAGCAGCAGTAAAGCATTAAATATTATTTGGAAGCCTTAGTCAGTGGGGATGGAATTTGAATTAGCTCTGTATTGAAATACCAAAGTAATTTGGTATCGGCAAAGATAAGAGGATTTTAAGCCAAAAGTAAACTATTATTGGAGGCAAACAGAATGAATGTGGTTTTTCAAAACTAAAAATCTCCTTTTCTTCTTTTTTAATTTAGCTAATGCTGTCAATTATGCGGATAGTAAACCCTGTGGCTCGGAACAAATCAAAAGCTAAATGCAATTTAAAGACATGTTGAAACGTTCATGATATACAGAGCAGTAATTCAGATTTGATGAACATCTTAAAAATCTCCGTTCTTTCTACTCTTCCTCTATCATAAGAACCCAGGCAGGTTGCTGTTTACCGACGAATGCATGTGCCATTCAGCTGGTTTGGCGGGTTAAAACAGGACTTGCTTGGGCTGCACTGTGTTACTGTATCAGAGTTTCTAGCCAGACGGATTAGAGGTTGACGACCCTGCTTGTTTTCACACAAATAAGGAGCCAGGTGTATAAACAGGCACCCGTGCACGAGGCCCTTCAGCGACACTGCCCGAGGAGGCTCCGGCAACACCAGCAGCTTTGGGGCTCCCCTGGGCTCCCACCCTTGCCCGGGAAGGGTGCTCAGGCCCGTGTGCCACGAGCCAGGCCAGGGGGGACAAGGGCTGGATGGCCTCCTGCCATCCCCTCAGCCTTGGTGAAGCTCAGGCCTTCTCCGACTTAATCCTGGCTTGACTGGACCATGTCTGACCAAGAGCCAGAGTTGTGGCCATGAACTGCTGGGCTGGTCTCAGTGAGTCAGGAAGAAGGGAAGGGTGGCGCAGGCTGCAGACCACTGTGTGAGCTTTCTTCCTTACAACTGGAATGGTTTACAGGGGGGAAGGAAGGGATGAAAGATGGAGAAATCTCTTCTTTTTATCTAATTTCTGTGAGAAATGTTGTGGGATGCAACTTCTATAACCCGGCCTGCCAGTGCCCTCCCCCTAATAAACCACTGTGGGTTTCTTTTCTTGCCCAGCTCTGTCACTTCTGGGTCTGTCAGAGGAAATCCCCTGTGGGAATAGCAGTGGGAAGAGCTACATGCCCCTGGGCACGTTAAAAATGTAGAGGAATTTTTCAGTATTTTAGCAATAAATTTTCTTATTCTGTATGTAGATATGCATCTTAACCTGCTTCCTGGCAATAGGTGTGTCTCTGAATTTCTGTTATTTTTAGGAGGTTTCTGCTTTTGGATTCTCTGAGCTAACAAAAAGAAGGAATACTGATATTGCCTAGGGTTGGGAAGCTTCATATTCCAAATAAGAATTTCATTTCACAGAACCTAGTACTTCGAAAAGTCTCCTATATGCTGAAATTTTGTATTTGAAACTCTGTGTTGAAATTATGCTGTCTGGAGGGCACCTTCTTTTGCACAGTGCAACCTCATGATGAGCCTCGAGTAACAATAAGTAAAAGTCATATTCATGCTAAGAAACATGCAGATATTTTCAGACACAATGACATATATTTTCCAAAAGATGTTAAGGTGTCTGTTAGAACAAATTAGGGTAGTTTTAAATTGTTTTTAATTTCATATTTATTTGGCCATCTATTTTTCAGGATATTTGTGTAAGTAGTTCTCAAAACAAGAAATATGTCATATGTTTTTTTTTTTAATCTTTTGTTTTTATTTGTTATTTAGGTGACAAACAGCATGTTTGGTGCTTCAAGGAAGAAGTTTGTAGAGGGGGTTGATGGTGACTACCATGATGAAAACATGTACTACAGCCAATCATCGATGTTCCCACATCGGTCAGAAAAAGATGTAAGTTGAATAAACTTGTTTTCACACTTCTTAATAGTGATTTAGTTTCAAAAACTTTTACGCTTATGTGAGGAAAGACTTCATTTCACTCTGTAAGGTGGTTTTCAGTGGCAAGTGTTATGGTTTTAGTGTGGTGTTGCATTTAAAGCTTTGACTGTACACTTGCCAGAACTTTACTGATTCATCTGTAGGAAACTTATTCATTGCAAATTAAAATGGATTATTGATAATTTTTTGTGCTTACATCTTGTCTCAAATGTTTGTCATGTTCTTGCATGATACTTTCAACTTTATTTTGGATAATGTCTTATGCATCTTGTTTTTCTACTCAAGAATTCTAATTTAAATTTTTCTCCCACTTGTAATCATACAAAATTATAAAATAGACATTCTTGAACACTTTTTTTACTTGATAATGCATTATTGCCTGGTAAAACTGCATTGGAGTTACTTAAGCTATGTTTATTATTAGGAGAAATGAATTAGGCAGCACAATATCTCAATATTATATGGAGTGACATGTGGGAGAATATTGAAGTGAAAGCATGACTTTAACTTCCTGTCAACTGAAGGAGAATTTAGGCTGTCAGAGTAGACTTGTATTTAATATGTGTAGGGAAGACTTATGCCACATTATTATTTTATTTAAAAGAAAGGAAAAAAAGAAAACCCCATTCCCTAGTTTTTATTTAGATAAAGAAGCCATTTTTTTAAGCATAGCTCAATGATTCTCTGGATAAATGTGGTTGTTTATGACCTCTGCGCTATAAAGATTTTTTTTCAGTCTTTTTGATAATTTAATTTTAACTCGAATTTTCAAGGATGGAAAGAAATAAGTTTAGAGTAAATGGCTTAAAAATATCTGTGCTGCTTTCAGATTCAGTTTCATAAACTATTTCAGTGAGATTGAAGAGAAATTTCAGGTTGCCCCAGCCTTCTGTTCTCTCTGAAGAGCCCTACGCTTCAGATGGAGGAGTATTACAGTGAAAAATTTCTCATTAAATAACCTCCTCTTTTCTGTGTGTGTATCACAGCTGCCCACAGGTGCTGCCTCTCCAAACATATTCTCAGATATTACATAGCCCATTTTAGGTTTGATGTATTGAAAGAGAGATTAAGAAGTAGTGAGGAAGGTAAAGTGAGACTTGACACCGTGCTAGAATCTGCGCAGTGAAAGCTGATGCTTGGCATGTTGTTGACACAGTGAATGAATGTTTTAGTTGCCTACTCTTTCTGTAGGCAATGTGGCAGAAGTGGATCTTAGGATGGGACTTCAAGAGAAGGAAGGTGGGTGTTCCAGACACCAGGAATGACAAATGAGAAAGCGTGAAAGCTTGTGGGAGAAGTGGACAAAATGGGGCATAGAAGCTGCTGTAGTTGGCAGAGAAGACTCATGTCATGTCAACATCAAGTGGAAGAGTAATTTTTGCTGGAGTGGGTTTTTTTTTAAGTGTTATTTTCAGGTTCTTGTTAATTGTATTATTTATTATATTCCTTTTTTGGGAGTGGCTTCACCTTTGAGTTTATGCTTATAAACTATCAAAAATATGTGATCTTGTAAGGTTTTTTTTTAAAGTTAATCGAAATAAATACGTGGTGGTGATACTGATGTTGTCTTGTACACTTCTGGTCACTCATGCATAGCTGAACGCATATTATGTATTTACATGCTCCTTTTGGGGTCTTGTGTGTCTTGCAGTAGATGAGAAAATATGCAGTGATGGTTGTCTTTTAGTTTGCTAGATGTCATTCCACCAATTTTGTAGCTGTGAACTTTTTCCAATTAAAAGACTACACTTTCAAATAATCTTTCAACTGGACTCCTGTTGAAGTTGCTATTATGTGTATAAGAACAGAATAAATATATTGACTGTGTCATTATTTGGATAGCAGTCAGTGCTAACAAACAAAGATAAGTTTGCTCAGAATTTCTTCTGAGCAGACTGCTAAATTACTGTTCAGAATCTGGATCCAATGTTGTGATAATGCAGGGTGAAAAAACTTCCAGCATTCTAGATCTTGAAACATCTTCTCTCTCTCTCTGTCTCTCTCTCTCTCTGTCTCTCTCTCTCTCTGTCTCTCTCTCTCTCTGTCTCTCTCTCTCTCTGTCTCTCTCTCTCTCTCT
>VZSG01000718.1:360874-402276 GCA_013398315.1 Nothoprocta pentlandii
ATGCCATATGGGATCTTTTTATAATCTTATTAAAAGTGGCTTTTTGTCTTTATTGACAGCAGATAGTAGAATTATCACACAAGATATCAATGAGATGCAGCTTTCCATCATTCCCTTTTCAGTTTCATGTATATCTTCATTGAAAGCACATAACATGAAAATTATTTTGACGGTTTTGGCTAGCAATCTACAAAAAATCAATTTAAAGTTTGGGATTTTTTTTTAAAAAAATTTATTTCCTCTCCATTGCATCATCTGTACACACGAATCCCACAGTAATATCCAAGTTTTGTTTATGCTATAGGATCCTCAACACAAATAGAGTAGTTCTGAGGGAAATTCTCTGCAAACAGCTGCTTAAATTCTACTCCAGGGGTTCTGAATGATGTTCTGGATTAAACTTTGTACCAGAAATTATTTTCTTTTCCTTTGTCACTTTGTTAAAATCTGATTAATTCTGACATCAAAGTTGCTACTTCTCAATGAATTGTTCTGGGCGTTTACTCATGTGTTCTTTATGAATTTCTGTATGGGTGCAAAATTACAGAATGACACAGAAGAACGTGCTGAATGTTGAAAACTTCCCACAATTTAGTGCGGAACAAGAACTGTTACTGCAGGCATATTCTTAAACTTTGAAGTCTTTTTACAGGCAGGAGCAAATACCAGAAAATACTCAAGGAGCTGATATTTATATTTTAGAATCTCAGTTTGGCTACAAGCTGAAAGATTTTAATAATTGTTTTTGGCACTGTGAATACGATTATAGATAGTCCAGACTGATAAGATAGTTGATTGGAAAAGATGCATGTTCCTCATCTACCTGCTTGCTGCCAAATTCAGCTGGGTGCTGCATGGGTCTGTTTTAGGCAGGGGATAGTAGAGATCATGAAATCATCTGCCACTTTCCTTTTTAGTAAATGGATGTCTTTGAGTCACTGAATGTTTCTATAGACATCAGAAACCTTGCTGTGATAAGTAGGTAAATGGAACACATTATATCCCTGAATGCTCTTCTAGGATTGTTGTTGCGCTACAGGCGCTCTGTAGTGATTTGTTCAACTCTCTTTTGGCAAGGAAATTGCAAAGGTATTTTACAGGGCTTGTAGGAAGCAGAACAATTGGGGGAAATGCACAGTTTAAGATTTGGTGTGGAACTAAGGTGTTTCAGTGACGTTAGTTCACAACGTTGTGCATCCTGCAGGTATTTAAATTCAGATAGTGTGAGTAACCTCTTTTGGGGGGCTATGATGTGTACTATGGCAAGTCAAAAGTGGTGAGTTTTTGAGGCTAGCACCTCAAACTGAGCAAAGAACTGACTGTCAGCTGTGGGGGGAGATTGGACCCAGTCAGTCTCCCCTTTTTGGATTGCTTATGTATAAGAATATAAGAAATGGCATGTGGGATTTGGCTCGTCTGACCCAAGAGCGATCCATGCCATCAAAGATGCCTCTAGGAGAATGTAAGAGCAGGGCGGGCAGTTTCTCCAGAATATAAGCCACCAGCCTGCACTCTTTAGCAACATGGAGGAGCTTCTGGGCGGGAGAAGGTGGCTTCCTACATGTGAAGATCGGTAGCAGACTCTTCCTCTGAGAGTTAGTCTGTTTGCATTTGAAGCCCTTTTTATCACCTGCCTCTGCTTTTGGTGAAGAGGCCTGTGCTGAGGTGTGCCTTGCCTGAGTAAGTGTCTTCCTTCGCTCCGAGCTGCAGCCACAAAGCCGGCTGTGGGCAGTGGTGCCATTTAATGAAGATCTACCAAAATATGAGAGGAGTTGGTAAAACATGGAGGCTGAATGGTGACGCTTTTGCCATTTCTTGGCCCAGAGCCTACTCACTTCCTCACAGATTTTGAGATCTCCGCATTTGAGACCCACATGTTCTGTGGCTCTTTTCTTTCAAAACACAACTTGGATGGATGCTTTTTGAACATTTACATCTACCCCGCAGGTTAAAGTTGGCTCATTGCAGCTGTTTGGCTCCCTGAAACTACGTTTTCTGCAGGAGAGCCTAAGATTTGGATATGAAGCACCATGATACAGGTGGTGGTTTTGGGATCCTGTTCCTAGGTTCTAGGATTCAGTAGCTCATCCCTCCTTATGGAATAGTAGCATGAGCTGTGCTACAGCTGTGCTACTGTGCTATGAGTAAATTCCCGTGTCATTATAAGATGGTCACATATCTAGTTGCATGAAGAGAAACGGCATTTTTTTTTTCCTCGAGTTGCCCAAGTTACTGTGTTTTTCCCAAGCTTCTATTAAAGTAATTAATGTGTTTTGAAGCCTACACCTTCATAAAGAGATAGTATTTTTGTGAGGGTTAGAACCCCAAAACAAGACTTTGGTTACCAAAGAGACTGAAATCCAGAATCTTGCCAAGTTTAAGAAGCTAAAGATGTTCATTCACTTTTCTGGAGACCGCTTTGATTTAAGGTTGCTTCATACCAGTCATCCCAGCTTGATCTATGCACTTCCTGACGCTGTTAGGACTCTATATAATATAGTCTCTGTGATAGTGTTCCCCCAGACATCTTGCTTAGCCTTTGTCTTAGTCATTCTGTGAGAGTCTCTTAGCTTAGTCAGAGGCATAATTGAAGTTCAGATGCTGCACTTAAAGAAGCTGCTAAGTATTTAAGAAAAGTTCCCATGGAATTTGCTGGTATCGGAGGAAGGAGCAGAAGCATTAATGCTGCCTGGTTTAATTTGCCTTCTTTGCATTAAAATTGCATTTCATAATTAGAGTAGTTTTGATTCGTCTATGAAAGTAGTTTTGATTTGTTTTGATTCCTATTTTAGGAAAAAGTCATGTAACACAATGTGTTTAATGTTAAATGGAAAATGAGTATTTTCCCACAGGTTATATCATATGCAAACATACATTTGATTGAACAGTGGGTGCCCTTGCAATGTTTGCATTGTGAAGTGCATAGGTTAGGTTTTGGTTACCTGCAGCACCATAGGTGGTTAACATGCAGAGGGAGGAACTCTTCAGCATCCCAGTGTGATTAAACTCACCTGGCATCTCTTAGTATTTAATATATGTAAAATCAATAAAAAGAAAGTTGGGCTAAGTTGAATATATTTGAAATGACTTCCATAGGCTGAAATAAAAAAAATGAATAAAAAAGGGTTGGGGGGAAGGTTTCACATATTTTAACACAGCAGAGATGTGTTGGAACCTTCTGTCATTCTACTTGTAAATTGTATGTTCATAATAAAGTTTCACAGTACAAAGAGGGAGCCAAAACCTTAGAATACAGAATGCCTGCTTTTTACTATTTCACCTATAAGATAAACATGTATGGATGGGGTTTTCAAATAGAACAGTGCATAATAAACTAAATTTTCCCTAGAGAGAAAAAGTGTTTTTTCGTATTCTCTCATACAGTTTGCAAAGAAGAAACATTTCTGAAAGGCATCTTAAGTTATTTCAGATGACTTTTAAATCTAAAATATATTTTGCAAAGAAATATTTTCATTTCTGATTACAGTAGTTAAATATATTCAGTGGTATTTAGAATTGAAGTTTTATAGAAGAGCTAAATTATTGTGCTAAATGGTGTTTCTGTACTTCAGCTTTTGAATAAAAGTGCCATATTTAACAGATTTCCACTTAACAGTATAAAATCATAAGTGTGTGTGTGTATGTCAGCATTAACACTTGAAGTGGTTCCTTGAACCAGATTCGTTCCATGCATAAAACTGCCTGGCCCCGCTGGCGCCGGGAGGTTGTGGTCTCACAGACAGCAATTCCATTCACTGAAATTATGTATTGTAAAATTGGTGCTTTATGTGTTCAGCCTGTGCTTTTTATTTATTTCTGTTTAACTTTGACATGCAGCACTTCTTTAATTTAGAATATTTACTTTGTTGTCTTAGTATTTAAATACTTACGGAACTTTTTTGTAGCATCTTGTGGCAAGTTCGCAGGAATCTTTTGGCTCGTTAATGCATCGTGCCATCGCATTGGAGTGGAACATCTCTCCCTCCTCAGGAGAGAAATCACTCTTAAAGTTGTATTTTAATAGCCCTGTTAAGCACCATCATTACCACGGGCAGTGACTCAAAGGAAGCATCCAGCAGCTGCTCGGAAAATGCCACCAGCACCAGGGAATTTGCACATAGGCTCCGTGCAAAACACGGGCGCTTGCAGCGTGCTGGATAGCCCAGCTGACTCCCCAGAGCCGGGGGGGCAGGAGGCCCCAACCTTAGGCCGTGGCTTCTGAAGGGTTTAGTGCTTCTGCAGGTACCTGTGAGTATTGGAATGGGCTTTTTCTACTTCATGTATTACATTAAAGAAAAAAAATGCAAATAATCTGCCTCCAAATACTACACTTTCAGAATTACATCGTTGATTTCATGGTTTTGAGGTTTTGAAAAAAAAAATCACAATGTATAATTTTTGCAATTACTTTTTTTTTGCAGTTACTGTTGCCATGTAGTAGTATTTTTGACAGTCCTACCTATACATTTCAAACGTACAGATAAGGTCTCTTGCACTGTGTATCCTTTATTTGTTGGCTTTTTCTTTTTTAAACAGAGCTGCTCTTAACACTTTCTCCTTTTGAAGCGGTGGGTCAGCTGTTTTATTATTAAATAGTGCAGCCCAGATGGCAGATGCCAGAAATAAAGGAGTGCAAATACAAAATGCTGCTTATGTTTGCACCCGTGAGCAAACTCTCATTTATTAGCCCAGATATTAGTGGGACTTATCTGCTTATTCTAGCACGCTCCGCTCGGGAGAGTTGACTTTCCCGTGCTGAGTGGATGCGTTTTAGCTCCGGCTTCCTTGGCGCTGCGGGATAGAGCTGCGTGTGGTAGTGGCTTTGGCAGCACTAATTTGCTTTAATGAACTTTCTTTGGGCCTCCAAACCGCTGTGCTGGTGGTTGCTTTGGAAGAGGAAGGAGTGGACAGAGGTCCCCAAATAAATGTAGTGCTATAAGCCCATCAAGAATTAATAAAAGCAAATGCAGTAAAATAATAAAAGCAAGTGTGGTAAAAAGCTGGTTCATCACTAGGGCTAGGAGATTGATTGGTATGTTAATGTTCACTGGGCTTTGGTGTGGGTCCTTCTGTAGAAATGGAGCCTTCTGCTTGGCTCGTTGAGTGATTTGAGGTTTGAAGCAGAGTCTTATGTGGTCAGAATTGTTACTGTGAGCATTTGAGACTTGAGAGTAAATCAAGTTTTCTCTCTCTCATCTCAGCTCGCTACTGGCAGGTCCTTCAGTACTGCAAGTGCTGGATATTGGTCCTTCATTCTGCGTGTTGCACAAGCTGTTTGCTTATTTGTGCCTTTCATCTTCTGTAGATGAAAGTCTTGGACATCCCCTGTCCTCTGGTGATGGTGACAAGTGCCAAGGAGGCCAATTGAAAAAATTTTCTGAATCATACTGAGTTAACATAAGAACAAAACTTCTGGGTTATTTTCACAGATTTTTTTGTAGTTGTTAACCACTAACAAATTGATTAAACCCTCAGCTACCAGAACTTGAAGAGTAGGTTGTTTTTGTATGTCTGCAGCAAAAGCTATTGGTGTCATAAGCTGGTTTAACACTTGCCTTAACTCTGAGAGAAGGTGACTTGTCACTCATTTTAAAATATTGTTGGTGCTCAATACATAGTGTTGGAATGTGCTCTTCATTGACATGAGTTCAGGAATTTGGTGAGTTTTAGTTTTCATAGACTGCTACAGATTATACACACACACATATATGCATATTATATATTTCTAGCTTTTTTTTTCCCCCATAAGCATTAATATAATTGATTAAGCTTTAAAGGATCTTAGGGCTCAGGAGAGGTCTCGCTGCCCTGCTGTGTTAGACTGCCCTAGTTCTATTAGCAGAGTCACGGCCTTTGGCTGGTGCCAACCAGCAGATACCCAAGAGTGACTTAGTCACCTTTTAATGTGTGCTCATGGAGAGCTGCTGTATTTTATTTATCCCGTGGCCAGTAGCACAATCATATAAAATAAATTAATGAATCCTGGCTGCTGGAAGGGGTCGTCTTGCTCCTGGTGACACAGTTCATCTTGCATGTTTAGTGCATGCGTTTACATCAGGCTGTGAGAGCGACTCGGCCGTCGTGAACACACCTTAGGGACCTGTTAGCCCGTGTTCCCGTTTTGGCCAATCCAGTGGTTTTGTTTTTGACTTAAATGGTAGGAAAATAGTAAAAAATTAAGGCAGGATTTTAGACTGCTGCATACTTAGCTATGGCAGAGAAAAGGCAAAACAAAACAGCAAATACTAGTGAGGTTTTTGGCATGTTGCAAAATAAGCTAGAGACAGGATAAGAGTTGCATCCATAGGGCATTTCCCTCATCACGTGGTATGAGAAACACTGCAGTTAATCTTCCCAGCCCAGCTCCACCAAAAGTTTTCTGAATCTCATCTTTCTTCTTGAGGCTTATTAGCCTTGATGTTCTGAGTATGTTACGACTTTAAAGCTGGTTCTGCTAAGCTTATTGAATTTAATACTTGGTCTTTATTGTGGTTGTCTATAAGAGTTTCTGTGCAAGTCATTCTGAATTTAACTTTTTATATAAAAGCAAATGGCACAACACATGACCTACTTTGCAGTGCTGCAAAGGAAAATCCAATTTTTAATAAGTATTGCTAATTAAATGTCATTTGCCATTTTTTCTTTTAACTGGATTTAAAAATGAAATAGGAATCAGTATAAAATGGACTGAACCTTGTCTTCCTCTCTTTCAAATAATTTAAAAGCCACAGACTTAAGAGGTATTTTCTTTTAGGCATCCAATGTAACGTTGTAAATATTTCTATGCTGTGATTTTTTACCGTCTTCCACTCAGCGTGTCTCTCTAATATCTCAGAGCGGGTGTTTTTATGGGATCCTCTTACAGGTTTCAGCTGTCCTGCTTGCCTGTGGTTCTGCTTATTGGTCCCGAAGCTGCTGGAAGTTTGTGACTGCTCTTTGCGTCTCAGTGTCTGATTGTGGCTGCCACTCTTGCGCCTCTCCTTATCCCTGGAGCATCTTGGAACTTCTTATCTGTTGTTTTTCCAAGGGAATCACAATTTATCATGTCTTAAAATGCTTTATAAGGTTTTTCCCTCTTGTCAATATTCATTGCTCTTAATCATTTATTTTCAACCTTTTACTCCTCTGTCTTTGCTCTAGCAGCTGCAGTGTCACCGTGTTTTATCAGTCTTTATCAATGCTTCCTCAGTTTTGGCAAGGAGTTGGCTTTCCAAGTGCATTTGCTGGCTCCCCCCATTCCCCTGTGCTTTGGTTTACGCTGTTCATGAGTCTTGGTGTCACTGAACTCTAGTCCTTTGAGGTCAAAATGAATGGGAAGAGATGCTCCTTTCCAACCACCGCATGCAAACAGGAGTTTCACATAGCGCTAACTAGCTAGAAATGCATGTATATTTATGGTCTGTATTTATATTACAAATCCTCTCCTCTTTGGGCTGCCTTACGTGCTAATCTTATCATGGCTTATGAACTATACATTGCTAAACAGCTCCTATACAGTGTCTGTGTTAAACCAGAGTAACTGGGAGCTGTTTAAAGGGTCCCTTTGTTCACAGCCAGTTCTACACAAAGAAAGGACCTTTGATCCAGCTTGGCACAACCTCTAATTATACTTCTGCTGTAGAGAGTTTCTGTCCTACTACTTCAGACCTTTTGTATTTGCAAACTGCATGATGGTTTGTTGTTCAAAACACCTGTGGATGTGTAGCATTTTTTAGAAAATATTTCTCATACTTTCCCTGATGGTTTCCAGTAAATATTTCCAGTAAATATTCCAGTAAATATTATTTTTCTATTTGTGTATATTAAAAAAAAAATTATGGACATCAAAAGCACTTTTGATAGTCATTGTCTACCCTGAATGTCTTTATTTTTCACTTCTACCATCTAGACATGGCCCTGATGTAGACAGCTGGCTGACAGATTCAATCTATCAGGTTTTGCGTGCGCTTTATGCTTGTCTAAATTAAGACAACAAAACGATTTTCAGCTTATCACAATAAAAGGTATTTTGTTTGAACCTTTACTCTCAAATTGATAAAGGTTAAAAATCCATTACATGGAAGAACCTGGACATTTCCTTTCCTTGAGACAATTCTCGTGTTTGATCAAAGGCCAAACTGGTGCAGCAGAAAGGCAGACACTGGCCATGGATGGGGACGTGTGAGGCCAGCGTGGGTCGTGTCACCTAATGCACCTCCCTGCCTGCCTGACCACCTCTCACCTCTTCCCAGGGACCCAGAGCTTCCTGAAGGATCCCTTGTCCTCTGTCCCAGAGCTCAACTGTCCTAATGATTGCAAAGGGTTTTCCAAACATTTAGCCGAAGTCTTCAGTGATTTGAATTCATTTTAATACTTCCTGTTTCTGCAACAGCATGGAGACCAGTTCATTCATTTCCTCTTATGGTTTGAAGTCCAGTGTCGTGTTCTCTTCTCAAATGTTGTTTTTGAGGAGTAAACAAACCAAATCTACATCTTTTTCTTGATATTTCAGGGGATTTTTTTAAAAGATTTTTCTCTGTTACTCTTCTCTAGAGTGTCTTTAGTATGTCTCTTTGGTTTTTTTTTTTTAAAAAAAAAAAAGTCAAAAAATGGACAAAGGAGGTTGTAATGGAAATTCTTGGTCATGTTGGTGTCCCCTATAATAGAGTGAGAAGGATTCTTTCGTTTAACACTTGTTTATCTTACCAGTTTGCTTGGTGCATGTGCTTTTAGGATGGTATGTCAAAATACTCGTACTAGTTTCTCATCTAATGTGCATACATGTTTCTGTATACCTCCCGCTAGCCAGTCACTTGTCTTCCAGCTTTGGTTTTGCAGCTGATTATACAGAACTTGGCACTTGCTCTTTCTGCTTTTAACAATGATTATGGTCTGCTGGTATGAGGCATGCTTTGCAGGGGGAAAAGAATTCCATCTCATTTAAATAATTGAGTATTCCTTTTTCTGTGAAGCCACATCTCTAAGTTGATAGAAAAGTTGACAGAAAATGTGAAATACCTTGCTTCTACAGTTTGTTACTTGATGTTCTATGTCAGAAATGAAGTCATTTTTACACATCAAGCCTCCTAACTTGTTACTGGCACAGAATATTCTGTTACAGCTGTTACTCTGTAGTAACAATTTGGGGGGATGTCTGAGACATTTGCTGATTGAAAATGCGTTTTTTTGCCTTTTACAAAACGTCAGGACAAGATAGTGTAATATGCTCATGTATTTAATAAACTTTTTATGAAACTTTTTGTTTTTTATTTTAGATGCTGGCATCACCATCAACATCAGGTCAGCTGTCTCAATTTGGGGCAAGTTTATACGGGCAACAAAGTAAGAATTACTTTTATTGATACACCCATTTTATGCTAAAGATGTTTTGTTTAAATGCTTTTTGGGCAGACGACATGCAAATAGTTCAGGATTTTGCTGATTGCAAAGATGACCTAGAATGTCCTACTCATGTGGTGGTTTTGCATTGCTTAGTATACATTAGTATGTATTATTGCATTGGTTTAGTATGGAAAGTGTCACATGTTGACACTGTATAGCTGTTAAATATCCAAATATAATCCCAATTATAATTCACTGTCATATAAAGAAACTGTGTGATTTAACCGTGGCTCTCCAAGGAAATTAGACTTGGCCAAGATAAGCCTAGAACCGAAAAAAGAGGCAATAAGTGAAGAACAGTAGAGGGAACAGATGAAGCTGTAACTGATATTTTATGTTGCACAGGAGCAAATTAAATGTTGTCTGTGCACTTGGCAACTCATGTTAGAAAAAGATTAGGTCAATAAAACTGTTCCTGTGCTGTTCTTTTCCACCTCTGAAGTCTTTTTCTGCATTAGCAGAAATTTGTCTGATTTTGCAGTAGAAGACACAAGTAAATAATCATATTCCTTAATATTACACACCTCACTTAAGTGCCAGAGTTGAGAAGTGGTAGGTGGCAGACAGGTGCCCCCAGAGTTTGCACTTAAATATACAAATAGGCTAGTTGGGCAAGTAGGAGGTTTGTGAACATGACTGATCGCTATCCTAGATGCATGGTCTTGGTAAGACTTTACTGAAGTAGAGTTTAAAAATTACTATAATTTCTCAATGTCCATTGAGGAACAACCATGTAAAATCAGCTGCAGTTTCCTTGTGCTAGTGAGATTTGATATGATCAATTTTTGGCCAATCTGAGGGTCATGGTTGGCTTGTCATTTTCTTGCTCCGGCACTGCTGAACCTTCCAGGATCCACTGTCTCTACTTACTGAAGGAGTTTGTTCTTTTACTCCAATCTGTTGTTTCTGTTAAGATTTACTTGATCTTTGGTTTTGTTTGAGAGGGGCAAAGCTGTTCATGCCCACATGTACTGGTAGCTGTCAGTCATTTAGCAAGATGCCATGTTGTGGGGTGGAATCACCCTAATCAAACTTAATTTCTAGGCACAAACCTGGCCACTATGTTGATAAGCCTACAGTATTGCCTAGGAGATCTCTTGTCTCTCTTTAAAAGATTTTTTTTAAAGAAGTGGAAGAAAGAAGCACAAGAAAAAGATTTTTACTTATGTAGAGTGAATGTTTTACATGTCCATACTTATCTTCCAGAGCATACAATCTAACAGCCATACTCATTAAAAATTATAATCTAACAGTTGCCAACAACAAGAAAAAAATACCAGTTAAAATGCAGTTGTGTTGCACAAAGCTAACCTGAAACAGTAATCCTGTTTTTCAGTGTGCTCTATGTAGCTTGTAAGTGTATGGTTTGCTTTTATTTTTAAAATTTCACCTAGTGGCTAATTGATGTGAAATGCTATTTGTAATATATATGTATATATAGATATAGATATTTATGCTCATTGAAATTAGTCTGACACAGTACATTGCCAAAAATATTTACAGTGATCACCTTAGTACAATCAGCATTTAATGAAGTCTTAAGAGGCTCCCATATTGAGCTTCATTGCATTTTAGCTAGAATATACAGAAATAAATTTGAGCGTTATCCAGATTTTTCTTTGCAAAACCCCTGAATTGAAAATTGTAATACAGAACAGTGGACAAGCAGCAGTTTTCAAAGCTTGGAAGCTTAAGATGCTTGAGGTTTCTTCCGAGCTCGTCCATAGCAGTAGCCTGAACCTGCCTAGTGCATCTGTTCTTTGCGTTCTCCATATTGACCATCTTGCACACGGGCACGTTCAGCTCTCCCGGTGGAGTGATCTATGCCTGTAAGATAAGAATTTGAAATTCTGTCTGCAGGTCTGCCTCAGCAGCCTGATGCCAAACCAGTAGAGCTGGTATTTGGAGCTGTCACAATTTATGTGCCCAGTTTGGTTCTATCGATAGGTTGCATTAAATGGCATTTTCTCATTTGGATTTAGTTCTAAAGCCTAACAAGTACAGAAAGATGATCCAAGAATGGTGAGAAACTTCATGAAGTCTTCAGACCTGTTTTCAGATAGGGCAGCTAACTGGACACTTTTGTTTTTAAACAAGTGACTTCTTTTTTTTTTCTCACTAGCGTTGAGCTAGTTAAACACTTGATAAGAGTTTATTTTATTCTGTCACATCCAAGGGCTTGTGGAGAGACTATTTCTGATCACAGTGTTGTCATCTGTATGTTTTAATTGCTAATAAAGGGCACTTCAAGTTCTAATGTTTTCTTTTTTTCAGAACATTAGACCTGATTTGATCATAGACCCTGAAGTTCTGTGATCACAAAGCAATGACTTAATCGCCTCTAAACTTTTTTAAACAATATGTTTATTATTGTCCTAGAAACTTTTCTAAAGAATGTGTTTGTTGTTGTCCTAGAAACAATGCTATAGAGAACTTTTTTTAATTATTTGCCTCATTTTTAATGAAACAGAGCAGTTCTTAACACTGATCAACTGTGAAACAGCTATTTAGAAGTAATAAAGCTATTTATTCAGCAATGCTAACTTTCAAAAATGCACCAACTTTCTGAGATAAAGCATAGGTTTGTGTGTCCTTGTCAAGAATCAAGCCGAAACCCTTCCTTTACAGCCCACATCTTAAAGGGATTCAAATTTCATTAGCGACTCAGATGCAGAAATTTCTTAAAGAGCCTTCTAAAGTTTAACAAAAAGGGAGAGATAATGGAGATAATTGGGATTCTATGATTCAAACAAGGACGTAGCTTTTACCCTGCACTTGCTTCAGTCTTTGCACTTTTTTTTTTAGGTTGTCAGCACAGATTGTTTCCATCTACGCTAGATGGATAAGACTTTGTTCCTGACTGCAATATATTTCCACCCCTCTGAATTTTTTCTCACTAGGTGCACTAGGCCTTCCAATGAGGGGGATGAGCAACAATACCCCTCAGTTAAATCGCAGCTTATCACAAGGCACTCAGTTACCGAGCCACGTAACGCCAACAACAGGGGTACCAACAATGTCACTTCACACGCCTCCATCTCCGAGCAGGTATTTATTGACAGCCAATATTTCATGTCTTTTTGCAGAGCACCTTTGGAGGGTTCTGCCTAATTTGCCTCAGCTGCTTTACAATCTAATTGATTTAAAAAAAAATAAAATAAAAACTAAAATTTTCTATTTACCACTATCTATTTTGGGGAAATAATACTGTAAAACAGTAAGCTAGGACCTACCGTAGGGCAGTATTTGATTTTTGTATATGAGAGAAATTGTGGGCAAATTCTGCTTCCGAATGTAAGACTTTTATTTTCTCTCCTGGTAAATGTGTGGTTAAATTTTCTTGATATGCATGTTATTCATGATTTAGAACATTAAGGTAGTAGGTCTGAAGCACTCATTAAAAAAAAATTAAGGAGAGATGTAATTCCTATTCAAATTCATAAACATTAAGTATTTATGGAAAATTTGATTGAGGATTTAGTTGGTATATAATGGGCCAACTGTTATTTCTGAAGAAATCAAAAAATGACATTATTAACAGAGAAGTAATAGCCCAAACATGCTGTACTGATGCTAATCACAAATTCCACTGCAACAGCTAAAAGTCTGTCCTATATCACTTAAATGAGTGATCAAATCCCACTCTAGAGGTTAATCTTTTGGGGATGTTTTTTCTTTTTCAGGGGGATATTGCCTATGAATCCTAGGAATATGATGAACCACTCCCAGGTTGGCCAGGGCATTGGAATTCCCAGCAGGACAAACAGCATGAGCAGTTCAGGGTTAGGCAGCCCCAACAGAAGCTCTCCAAGCATAATATGTATGCCAAAGCAGCAACCCTCTCGACAACCTTTTACTGTGAACAGGTAAGATGATTTCTTCAGGCCATCCCCACTGAGCTGTGGCCATGCTTTAATATTTCGTGTGTGTGTGTGTGTGTATATATATAGATAGATAGATATAGGTGTGTGTGTGTATATATATTTATCTATTAGGCGAAAGTCTAAAAGTGCAGCTTGGTATGTTTTAGTCTCTTGTCAGTAAACTTGCTGTTTTGAAGCTGTTTTGAAGGTTCATGTAAGGTTTTTTTGAAGGACTTAAGGTAGATCTGCACTTTGACTGTTGAATTTCTACTGATACTTCTTTAAAATATATGAAATTCCTAATCAGTTCATAAGTTTTTGAAACAGGTCTTGATTTTTGTGTAGACAAATATCTATAGGATGAGTAACTTCTAAGGAGTAAGGCAAGATTTAATAATACAGTCATTTTTTTCTGGAAAAAAAATAGCAGATTCAGACACCGTAGAGACTTTGTATTTTAGTTCTTCAAATTCTGGAATAACATGGAGAACCTGTCCATTTTATTAAATATTTGATGCTCATTTTGATGCCAAAAGTGTCTTAATCACTTTTGATCTTTTTCTAACTCTGAAGGCAAGATTTTAGCATAAGAAATCATTAAGCTTTCATTTAGGTTCTCTAGCCATGTTTATGCTTAGTTGATAAACTCGTATTTAAAAGTTTGTTCTCTCTATTTAATGTGTGTTGTCATAACTTTGCACAGCTGATTTTTCTTCTCTGCTTCCTTCCACAACTTCATGGTCCCTGTGCTGCCTATTTCTTCACTTTCCACACTTGAGGGGGCCCTTCCTAGAGGACTATTTGCTACCCTGAGCACAAAAAAAGCTTAGGGCAGTCAGATGCACCATCTGCCCAATCCAGTATTTTACAGATTAGGTAAAGGAAGATAAAAACTAATGTCTCGGTTATCTGAAACTTGAACAGTCTGTTTAGTTCTGTGTTTTAACCTAATGATAGGGGCATAAAAAATCGTTCCATAATGGCTGCAAGAGAGACCTAGTAATAGCAGTTTACGGTCTTGGAATGTGGAAGGCTGTCTTGCCCTCCAAATGGATTGAATCTACCAAGAGAGACCAGAAATCTGTTTCTTCAAGTGGATGAAGTGTCAAAGATCTGCCTGCCTCACATTTGCCGCCTTGCTGAAGCAGAGCAGAATGGGGCCATTCCTGATGGACTATTCCTTTCCTTAATGCCTCCAAACAAAATGAAATATCTGGGGCTATTTTAAACTGAAATAGAATGCTTCAGATTTGCAATTGTTAAAATATCCGTTTAGATAATGCTTCCATTCAGGAAGCATGTTTGGGATTTTTATTCACAGAAACCTCTAAAACATCAACCTCCATCCTGGTGCAGGGGAGAAATGGATATTGGAATTTTTGTACAGGCCGGAAACCCTGAATTTTGCTCAGCTCTGGGCTTCTGAGCACCTCTCTAAACCCACGTATCATTTGTGAGGGTGTCACAGCCCTCACAGTAGCCAACAGTAGCCCTGTCTAATCCTTGGATGTTTCGGAAAACCAAAGGCCCTTTGCTTGACTCCTCGGAACTTCATTGTGACCTCACAGTGAGACCACCCGTGCGTGGCGGTTGTCATGACCCCATGATGCTGAAGGCACTGCCCGCTATTAACAGTGCGGTGCTCTTAAAATTGCTCAAGTTGTCTTGATTCAGCAGGGCTCGCTGCCCCCCTTAGTTTTCAGACGTATAAAGGAAAATAAGCACAGACTGACTTTGGACTAATGTGGGTTGCTGAAGCGTTTTGTGTCTTAATTTTTTTTCTTACCATCTTCCGCCAGAGGATACAAAGCTTGTATTTCCTTTTGTATGACTTCTTGGATTTTTTTCACAGTATGTCTGGATTTGGGATGAACAGAAATCAGGCATTTGGAATGAATAACTCCTTATCAAGTAACATTTTCAATGGAACAGGTGGGTCTACTCTGACATATGTAGATCTTAAAGTAGTACAGTAGAGAGTGGATTTTGGCTGAACGAGAATGGTTGAAAACAGTTTGCTCTGTTTGAGTGCAATTTTGTCCTAACTTTGAATTACTGCATAGAACTACTGCTGCTAGTAGAGAATACTTCTCTATTCTTAGGTAATATCTATGCCTTTTAATCCTCAATGTGGGAAAATATTTTGCTAGTTTACTTTAAGATTATACAAAATAATATTTACTTTTTTTTTCTTAGTATAGCATAAAATAACATCAAAGCAATGCTGTTTAATTGTTACTTACTTCCTAACATTGGAATAAAAATGCTTGAAGACAAAGTAAAAGAGCTCCTAGAACCATTGTGCAAAACGTATAGCTAGTTGGTTAGAAATGCTCAATAACTTAGCAGTGGCTTTCTTTGAACTGGTAGTTGCTTATTTACTAGAGAAATAAGCATTTACTAGAGAAATAAGTTTGATTGGCTTTCTGTGAAACTATTGCAGATTTATTAGAAACTATTGCAGATTTATTAGCTCCTTTTGAGCAGCCAGGGTATGAAGAGATCCTTTTAGCCAGTTGATGCAGTTGTGATTTCCACCCCGCTTGGAATTATTTCTGTACCTGAATTTAATGAATTATATCTATGTCCGTATATATATATGTATATCTTTTTATATATGTCCATATATATCTATATCTCTTTATAGAGAGAGAGATATGCTGCACTGATACCGCAGGACGGAAGGCCGGCCAGGGCAGGAGGCAGCTCCTTGCGGCCGCTCTGCGGCCTGCGCCTGCCCTTCACAAAATGCTCCCCTGTAGCTTGTGCTGCACCTGCCAGGGCCTGAGGGCTCCTGAATGCTCCAAAACCTGCTACACATGCAAGATTCCTTCCCCAAAACCTTCCCTTGATATAGCAACCTGTGTTTTAAACAGGTTGCCAGTTGTAGCACTACCGTTGTGGTTCTGCGTGTTTTACAGGCCTCAAAACGAGGCCTTGCTACTAAGTATGAGCGAGTAGGCTTTGTTTTAAGAGACTTATCTCACACTTCTTCAGAGTAATGCCGTAACACAAGGGTATATTTACTCATCGAAACTATACTGAGTGTTACCCATTGTAGAAAGATCATTTTGAAGAAAGAAAATGTTTCTCATATTTGCCCTGCATTGTAATGATTTTTTTTCTATGTGATGTAGTTCTTTGAATAAAAATCTTAAGGGAATTTAAAATATCTGCTTTTATTTTAGATGGAAGTGAAAATGTGACAGGACTGGACCTCTCAGATTTTCCAGCACTAGCAGACAGAAACAGAAGAGAAGGAAGTGGCAATCCAACTCCATTAATAAACCCTTTAGCTGGAAGGGCTCCCTATGGTATGACTATACTGTTGTAAACTTGGACTACAGTAGTATTTGCAGCTTCTTGAGTGCAAGTGTTTACTTGATTCAGCTTTTGCTGCTTGTAAGATGTGTGTTGCCTCTTCAAAAATGCCTGGTGCTTGGGCTCCTGAACCTTGGTTTTGAAAATAATCAATATCTCTGTGATTGGAGATTCAACTCAGCTGTTTTAGGTTCATCTTCAATAAAAGTTGTTGGGTTTTCAGTCAAGATAATAGCTTGGCTTATCCCTTTTAAAATTTCTTACACAGTAGATTGATTTCTAGATACCTTTATACAGAAATTGTCGAGGTATGAGTAGAAAATATTAGATCTGATCAGATCATGTTACTATGTAAAAAGTCAGCAGTTGTAAATATCAGCATATATTTCACTGTCCATTTGTAGTACTGGCTGGAGTACTGTTCATTATCACTTCTATGACAAGCATAAGATTTCAAAAAAATAACTGTTATCTGTCAGATTTGAAGTCTCTCATACAAGTCTGGCTGAACAGTCTGAAACATTAAAAAAGACATATGCATCTTATGTGGGTCAAAAAGAATCAGGTAAAGTTAATATTAAGTACAATACTACTTTTTATTACTGCCTCAGCAGATTTTGTAATGGGTATTACATCAGCTACTCTCAGAAACTACTTTTGTAATAACTTGAAGTTCTTCTTAAGGCACTTCTCAAATTTCCAACTAAAAAGCATAAATGTTTTTCAACTTGAAAAGCCAGTGTTTTTCAAAGATATCTTCAGTTTTAATTGGAGACAAGTATTAGTTACTGCATTATCAGGAGAAAGGAACCTTGTGGAGTGGGTGTAACTACTGCCCTCTGCTCAAGATAACTGAGAGAAATGGCTGCATGAGTTAAATTGAAGTACTCAATTGAATTGCAAGTGAAACAAGGAAATGTGAGGAAAACTCATTGCTCATAAGGAGTTTGGAGGACCGCACTGGAGGACTTACAGCACGATTATGGGACTGGTTTCACCTTCAGCAACACGGCTGTGTAGAAACCTGTAGCCACTGGCTCCTTGTGCTTGCACCGTTTCCACATGTTAGTGCTAGTGTAGCTGTTTGCCAGATTCAGTGAACCAGGAAGGGAATTTGTCTATAATAAAGTTATGCCTAACGTCTGTTTAATGCAGGGTTGGAATATAGGATAGAAACAATGGAGAAGTAGGGGTGGGTGATGCACTAACCACTGTCCTCAGCAATAGGAAGTAGAGAATACGGTCAAGAAAAAGAGAGTTGGAATTCTGAGTAGGGACATAGTGTCTTAATTTTTTTACTGTAGTTTGGAAGTTTAAGACCTCAAACAAGTTTTAGGTAGAATGAGTATATGCAACATAGTTTGTTATCAGTTTTTTTTCCATGCACTGGAAGAAATCTAATAATTCTGGATGAAAAGGGAGATTGGCAGAAACGAGATTGAGTCAGTATTTTTCTGAAACAGGGAACTCAAACTTCATAACATAAGAAAAAGTCATATAAATCATCAGCAAGTGAACCATTCTAGCTATTATGCATTTATTTGGCGTCTTTGAAAAACACAAGCCCTGCACTTTGTTCTGTCTTCCCCTACTCTAGTTTGCCACCAAATCACTGTATTATTTCTCTGTATGTCAGTGAAGAATATTTGCCCTTGGGCAGATATGGGCTTTTTCTTTTTTATGCCAGTAAGAAAAAAAAATATTGCTCTTCAGTAGCTGGATTCCTTGCTCCAATGTGAATGGCCTACTTTTTATAAATTAGGGTCAGAGCACTGAGAGTTGCAGGCTAAATGCTTTCAGTTTTCTTACTTCATATGTCACAGCAAGTATTTCACTGCTGATATGTTCTGTTGCAAGTTGGCTGGATGTCTTGTAGAATATGTGCTTCTAGCCACATTACACTCAGAAATTCTTCATGCAGTTAGGGCAAAGGAGGAAAAAGAAATCATTTGCAGGATTATAATACATCTTTCCTTATTAAGTGGATTTCCTTAAACACTACTTTAACATTACCTCTAAATATTATTTTGATTATTTAGATATTCAAAACAGATGCTATCCATGATAAAAGTTTTGGGCTTAAGTCTTAAAGCAGTGGATTTATCTAAGGTATGAATTCAGCCCCATATGTTTCTTACCTTACCGTCAACACATGCATACATACTCAACTAAAATTTCTTATTTAAGTGAATTATTTTACCTATTTTTATTTTTACTCTTCTTTGAAAGTCATTTGTATTATACAGTTTGCATATAATGCAATTTATAGTAAGCGAAATCAACAGCAAAAATATTTTTTGCTTAGATATCTTTTAATTGATGTCTCTACTTTCACTTTGGTGATAGTTGGGATGGTAACAAAACCAGCAAGTGAGCAGTCCCAGGACTTTTCAATACACAATGAAGACTTCCCGGCATTACCAGGTTCCAGCTACAAAGACCCAACATCAAGTAATGATGACAATAAATCTGTAAGTAAATAGCACAGCCTCACTTGGTTCCACTGTTGCTTTTTTTTTTTTTTTTTTTTTTTTTTTTTTTTTTTTTTTTTTTTTTTTTTTTTTTTTTTTTTTTTTTTTTTTTTTTTTTTTTTTTTGGATAATTATGGACAGTAAATGCCAGTTGAATATATTTATAATGTAAGATCTTCAAATTTGCTGCTCTGAGTTGCTGAGAAGATTTACATAAGCAGCATTTCATACATAGCTATGTAAATGGAATTTCTTGGGAAGCTTTTTTTGTCCCAGTAGTCAATGTGACCTTCCTTGCTCAACTTCATAAAAGTTCTGTTCATCCAACATGTATTTTTGGGTGGAGGGGGAAGGGACTTGCACAAACATATCAAAATTAGTTTCTAGAACTGAAATCTGTTTTTTCAAGTTTTGCAATTCATATTTTTTTCCTACCCATTCCAGCTCAGTCTTTACTGTTGGTGTTATAGACTCCTCTCATCAGCAGTAGTAACTTGCACATTTTAACATTTTAACATTTTTCTTCAAAGCTGTCAAATCCTTTAATGTTAGGTGGTACAGTATCACTTCAAGGTAAAATTCTTGATGGGGGAAATGAAGGCACAGAGAACGAGCCATTTTAATAGATACCACTGCATTCATGCGTATGTTGTAACTAGTTTTGGACTATGTTATATCTCAAATATTATAAATATTACATGTTAGAGGTTAGTTGTAAGATTGTGGTTTTCTTCGACTGTTTTCTCTGAAAAATAGGTGATAAAAATTGCTTAAATGAAAAACTGCTTTAGGTGGCAGAGAAGCTGCATTTAATGCAACATTTGACAAGATGTTTTCACAGTTTTTTTTACTGATTAATGCAAAATATATATTAATTAGTGTGGCATGAGCACTGCAGTGTAGGTAGTAAATGTGACTACAGACTCATGATGAAAACTGGAAAATGTATCTGTTTAAAAAGAAAAGAGAGAAAGAGAGAATTCCAGTCCCCAAATGCTGTTTTGTAGTGTTTATATTACAGAGAATGTTGTGATATACTTAGAGTACAGTAGAGAAAGGAGGAGTGTCTTTGAATGTATTGTGTTGTTGCAGATCTATTTTAAAGAATGATACAGTGTAATAAAAATAGTTATGGAAGATAACTTTTGTCAGGATGTGGCTTTCTAGAGAGAAATCATTTTTCTCACCACATGTAGTGTTTACATTTTTTTGCTAATGGTTGCAAGTTGCCAGCTGTATGTTGCCTGCTCCTGAAATTGCTTGAGTTATTACAGGAACATGAGTATTTGAGGAAAACATGTGATGTGAAGAGTCCAAAATACCCCCAGCTGCAGGCACTTGGACATGCGTTGTGTGTTTGTATTCACGTGTAAAGTAGTTTCTTACCCTGCTCAGCTTGCAAATTTGCTTATTAATAGCTCACTGTATGGGAGATGCACTTTAGGAAGTTGTAAATATTAACTAAAGTTTCTCACCAGAAACATGAGGGCTTCAGACTTGTTCCACTTTAGTGCCCGATATGTTAGTGTGGCTTGACATATTGCTTAGACATAAATCCTTAAAAAAAAAAAAAAAAAAAGGGCATTTGCATGGGCTTAGTTGTACTGAGCATTCCCATGTGCAGAAGTGGTGTAATAGATGTTAAATAAATGCTGCAAATCATCTTTCCCTTCCCCATCACAAAAACTGAATGATGGGAAATATTTAAATTTCATTAATTGAATGGTTATGTATGTAATTATTTGAGTAAGACAGTTCTATAATATATATTAAAATATTAAATGTGTCATATAAGAAATGTGTAGCAATTCTGATTTTTATAAAGCACTTACCTCAGAAGATATGGTTAACCAATTTTTCCTTTTTAGATTGCTTCCATCATACTAAATCTACAAATTATTTTTAACAGAATTTGAATACATCAGGCAAAACATCATCCAGCACAGATGGGCCCAAGTTTCCTGGAGATAAAAGTTCAACTACGCAAAACAACAACCAGCAGAAAAAAGGGATCCAAGTGTTACCTGATGGTGCGTGGCATTCCGTATTTTTCCTTTGAAATATTTTGGCAGCCCTTTAGAGCAGCTTGTTGATTCTCCTCCCCCCCAACACACACTTGCTGAAAGGAGAAAATAAATTTGTTCTTGTCGCCTAGGTCGGGTTACCAACATTCCTCAAGGGATGGTGACGGACCAGTTTGGAATGATTGGCTTGTTAACATTCATCAGGGCAGCGGAGACAGATCCAGGAATGGTACATCTTGCATTAGGAAGCGACTTAACAACACTAGGTCTCAATCTCAACTCTCCTGAGTAAGTTTCTGGGCTTCAGTACTGTCTTCCTTTGTGGTTTTATTACGCTGTCATTTGTGAAAACAGGCTTAGTGAGCTGACATGAGTATCAAAACCACAAATTTTATTATGCCAAATAAAATTTGAAAATATAATGACAGTAAACTAAAACTCTGATAACCAAAAGAATAGTGCTTTGAGGCATACTGAGATCTTGTCTTAGAAGCTTTTAATAAACCTAGTGTCTTCACTTACTCCCTTAAATTCTTCAAGGCTTTCTTCAAGGGTCCAACAGTATGTTGTTAATAAATTTTAAGCATATATTATATTTCATATAATAATATTCCCTGAGGATATCTCCATTTAGATGACAGCCATTTGGGGATAAATTAGGCTTATGTAAGTGGAGAATGACTCCACTTAGTGTGTATCTACAGTGTTACCCTGCCCCAAAGATTAACTTAAATGAAAACATAATTTTATAGTTAACTTCCAGTCATTCATTTCACCAAAGTTGATTCATTTAGGCTTCCTTTAGAGGCAGTGGGGAAAAAGTCTGGCCTCTGTTATCACTACAGCCTCTGAAATACAAGCACTTAAGATAGGTAGGAGCAGCTCCCTTTTCCCACTTCCTCATTTCTGCAGAAGGAATTTAAATGGTCATGCTCATCTCCTTGATAATGGAGTAAGTCTCTGAAATCTCTGATGCTCAGACTTTCAACCGGGAATCTTCTGTCATGACGGGAAAGACTTTTGAAGACTCTTACTCCCTTTGATTTTTCAGTGCCACTGGAGTCTGGAGGCAAAATAGGCATTTATTTTCCTTTTGAATTAAAATACAGGTGGCAGGAAGTACAGCATAACTAAATCCTTTTTGTTAATGTATTAATTCCATGTCCTGAGCTAGACTGTTAGATTGGTCATGGTCTCCTTGCCTTTTGCTGCAGTGCAGCTGCACCTTGCACTGCGATTGTGTTGGTGCAATTATGGGAGGACTTATGGAAGAGTTTGGCTCTCTTGCATAAGGAGAGTTGTGACCGTTTGTTTCAGCAGAGTTGCATAACAGCAGTCTTGTCAACACAGTAACATATACATTTCCAAGCTTGCACATAGCAGATTAGCAAAGCAAGGTCAAAACATCTTACACGTGTGGCTTCCGTGCTTCTCAAATTTATATGCACCTGAACTATGAATGTATGAGTTCGGGAAAGACTGAAAAATTAGGATATCAAGGCATGAAGGAAAGCATGGGGAAAACGTGGCTCTGAATTTAGCAAACTTGAAATAACTGGCATTAATTTACATGTATGTTTCTAGAAATGGAACATTATGGATGTGACCATTTCTAAAAACCCTTCCCACAGAGCTTGCACCAGGACTTATTCAAAATGTTACATCACTAGCATGTTTTTCAAAACTGTTTTTCACAGCCGGTCCTCACTAGAAGGCACACAGATATATGTGAGGTTGGCAGACTCTTAACAGAATACCATCTTTAGGTGTAGTGTTACTCTTGCACACCAGTTTTCACTGAAATCAATAGTTTTTTGCTTCCCACCCATTCCTCCCCACACTGTAATGAGGATGTGTCAAGAATAGTTAAACTGTCCTAAGGTTATTTCTTTTCCTTGGTAGCTCAGGAACTTAGAGCACGTGTTGGTAGATGGATATCCTGGATATTCCTGTTGTTGAAGTCATTTGTTATTTTCAGAGTTATTTTGCTATTTTGGAGCTTGCTTCAAAAGAATTTAAGATAGATCTGTATTGAAATTCTTGGGCTTCTCTGTCATTGCTCTTTAAGGAAGAGGCATCTGGTTATGTCACATCTTTATGCAGCTGTTTTCTCTTGGTATAGACATGCAGAGCAGTAGCAACGATTTTACTTTTGGTGATTGATATTTCGTTCAGGGTTATTCAATAGTTCTAATGAGTAAAATAAAGCTAAAGCTTACCTATATGGAAAGTCTATGGTAAAAGTAGTACCTCGCTGGGCAGGAGGACTGAACGTGCTGTGTAACAGCTGCTGTGCAGCTCCTGAGCACACGCTCAGGTTCATATTGTAGGAATGCATACGTGTATATCTGAAGTAATGTGTTTTTTCACATTCTTGCACATTATATATGTGTAATGTGCTGCCATGTTTCCTTACCACACTTACTGAAAATAGCAAGTTTTTAAAAGGTTTTCACCATTAAATTACTGTATATAGATTTTTTTTTTATCTTAGAATAGATAAAATGTGCTTCTTGGAAAGAAAAGTTTAGAAATTTAGAAAATCCAAAATTTAGAAAATTTAAAAAAGTTTGCAATTTCCCAGTATCTTTCCAATTATTTGAATTAATCTCTATAACTCACAGCTTTATATATATATTTTCTATATAGGTAAGTAAAACTTTATTTTAGCTGCTGAAGGAATGATTATATATTGTCTATATTTCCTCTATTAGTTCTTTATAGGTTATATAGTGGTTTGTTCACATTCTGAAGCTTCCTGAAGTATTCTTCAATTAACATTTACGCTGTCCAATTCCTCCTCAAAGAAATATTTAATTAGTAGATTTATTTGTATCCCAGAATACTTGCCAAAAACCCTTCAGTTTCTCTTGCACAAAGAGGTGCCGTTTGAGGCTCTGGATTCTTTGGTCTTCGAAATCAAATTTCTAGGGCTTGTATGATGAGACTGAGTTGAAGAAATCTCCTCTTCTTGGGGCACTGGCTATCCATATTCTCAGGGGAAAGAAGGTTTTAGTTATTTTCAACATCTGCAGATTTTACCACTGAAATCTCCCTTCAGGCTAATGAAACCCTTGCCAACAGTGGGAGCAGTGACCGATGGTAAGACTGTGACACCACTTGATCAGTGTAGTTCGTGGCCCGTGTAGCTCAGCTCGCAGGTGCATATCCAATTCCTTAACCTTCAGATGTTTCTCATAGCAGCTATTAGGACTTCAACTAAAATGAAGCTAGTTTTTAATCAGGGTATACTAATGAATGCTTGTTGAAGAGAAGAAGAAGGAGAAAAAAAAAAAAAAAGTCATAATATTGCTCTGTCATATGAAACTAGAACTAAACTGTAGCTACCTGCCAGAAATATTTTTGCTCCATCCTTTTTTTATCTGCTGATTATAAAATTCATTGTTCCTTAATACATCAGTCATTAGTGTAGAGTTGGAAGGTTCATCATTTTCTTTAGCAAAGGACTTTTTTTTTTTTCCTTTTTTCCGGACATGTTTAAAAAAAAAATCTATATGAAATGAATCTGTTAAATCTACTGTTTTTTTGTGCATTTTATTTCCATAAACGAAGACCCAGGGGGCTTATGATGGTTGTTTCTAGGCAAATTGAAATATTCTGTAAACTTTGGTTTCTGAACAAGGCTGGGACACTGAGCACTTCCATTAAAAGAATAATAGATAGAAAGGAAATCTCAGCCCTGTAGCCTCTTGCGGCAGTTTAAGTACAGTTTTAATCCAAATATTAGAAAGAGTTTAACTGTTTTAGGAAAATGGGCTGAAGAATTTCTTCTCTCTCCTCATCCCAGGCACTGACTTGTAGAGCATGCTTTATTTTTCCTTAGGATTTAGAGGGGTTTTTTTGGTTAATTTGTGGTTTTCTTTCTTCAGAAATCTTTATCCCAAATTTGCATCACCCTGGGCATCATCACCTTGTCGACCTCAAGACATAGGTAAGAAAGAAAAAACTACTATTAAATTCAATATTAGTAGTAACAAATTATTATTAATTTACATATCTTAATAGTTGCATCAATTCTGTTTCTTTTTTCAGACTTCCATGTTCCATCTGAGTACTTAACTAACATTCACATTAGGGATAAGGTGAGTATGTGTGTATGTGTGCATAGTTCTGGTCAGTCTCTTACCAGTATTTTGCTAAATTTTCTTTCAGATAAGTATTGTTCTTCAAAAAATAGTATATTTTATTAATGTCCTCAATTTGTGTTTTAAGAGAGTTTCTATTTCAAGCCTAATTAGACTTATCATACACCCTTTTCACCTTAGATAAGGAAATTAAATAAGCTAAATAATAACATTTTGTTATGGAGACGGTGCCTTTCATGCAAAACACAAATCTGTTATAATCTGTATGCTCTAATACTCAAAAGTCACATTAAATGGAGATACTCATTGTAGTTCTGTTAGAGGAATCTTTGAGAAATATTGTTAGAAACTAATACTACTCACCTAGTGTGAAATAAAAGTAAACCAATACCCACAAATGTAAGAAGTTGATTTGAGATACGTGCGAGTGCAGAGACAAACTCTTACAGATATGTTATCTCTGTTTATTTTCTGTTTTATTTCTGTTTATATATTGTGTTCTGAAAGCTGGAAAAGTTAAACTCAAGACAAATGGCTTGTTTAGTAATTTTTAGTCTTGTCATTCACAGCATATTTAAGAAGGAAGCATATTCGGGATGTAGCTTTGTGTTCTTTAAGCAGGATAGTATGTTTTTCTGTATATCTGTAGTGATTGCTCATCGTTGTTTTCTTTGATCTTTTGCAGCTGGCTGCAATAAAACTGGGCCGATACGGAGAAGATCTGCTGTTCTATCTCTATTACATGAACGGGGGAGATGTATTACAGCTATTAGCAGCAGTAGAGCTGTACGTTCAACCTATTTGTCAGTTTTATATTATGATTTAATCTGGTGCAATAATGAAGTAGCATGTCTCTTGAAAGGAAGAAAAGAAAAAGAAAACAGACAGTCGATCTAATGCTGGAAAACTTTTTAAAAAATATCTGCTTCAACTGTGGCTCCATTTTGTGGATTTTTCAGTTGTACGGTGGAAATAAGTGAATGTTTCTTGTGAATTTAACATTATTATAAAGCACTGTGGAAAACCGGTGTGCAGGTACCATCCACATAAATTATCCATCTTTAGCCCAAAAAAAAAAAAAAAAAAAAGAAAAAAGAGAGAGAAAAAAATATATAGCAAGAGATTGTTGATTGATATTAACAGACTTCTTTCTTAAAGTTTCATATGTAATTATTTTTCGATGTAATAATTTAATTTTGCAATTAGTGTAATGGAGGGAAGGAGAATAAGTTAGCAGGTGTTAATGATGCTTTAGAAATTTTTTATATTTATATATATATATATTTGTTTGTTTGTTTTGGTTCTGAATATGTTGTAGGGCTTTGATAAACCCTTAAAATTGTAGTTGCTGATGTCAAGATTCGAGTAACTAACGCTTAAAATTCTTTTTCCTTCCTCTTCAAACTGAAAGATTTAACCGAGATTGGAGATACCACAAAGAAGAGCGAGTATGGATCACCAGGGCACCCGGCATGGAGCCGACAATGAAAACCAATACGTACGAGAGGGGAACATATTACTTCTTTGACTGTCTTAACTGGAGGAAAGTAGCTAAGGTATCTCTTTTCCCTTGTGCAGATTTTTTAAGCCTGTCGACTGCGTATTTTTAGAAAGACTAAAGTAAAAACCACTCTCCTCCCCCAAAAACCCTGGACTTGATGACCTCTTGTTTAACTTCATTATCTTATATTTGATGTGGAAGGGGATACCAAATGCCTAAAATCCTGGCTTGTGTGTGGAAAAAGACAAGCTGCCTCTCCTGTTTTCCCTGAGAGGTACAAGTGTGCAGGACTTGTCACTTTTTTATGAGTTCTGTTAAAACAATTTTTTTTTCTAATATCAAATTGCAGAATAACGAGTACTGTTTGCCGTTTTAGAAACCAAGTGTGCAAATATTTAATTTTGTTTTAGGCAATTAAGTAGGGAGCCAACACATCTCGCTATGGAATTAGAAATGGGGTTTCTTCTTCAGATGTCGTCTCTCCTTCAACACATTTTAGGGCTTTTGTGCCCTGTTGTTTGAACATCAGAATACTTTTGAATAAATCACTTCTTTGTATGAGAGAAATATATTTTCAAGATGCTTATTTTCTGTATTGTAGGATGAGAAGCATTAAAAAAAGAATCATAGAGCAGCAGTCTTTCCCAGCTTGTTCCTTTCTGCCCATGATACAGTCAGCAAGGCTCACCCTTCACTTGCACAGAGTTAACTTAAGAAGTTGAGAGAACTGTGCTTTGTTTTCTCCCATCCTCACCCAAATATAATTAACTTTCAGTTTGTCAATAGCATCCAGATTTTAATAGCATCTCAAAGAGTAGCCTTTCCATGCTGGGTCTTGATTTCTGTGATCATCAAGACAAGAATGCCACTGCCCACTGAATTATTTTTATACATGAGAATTTGTGGATGTGCCGTGACTTGCTTGAAGGTTTAGCTGACGTGTCTGCTTCATCCATGACAAAGCAAACACAGAACTTCAGTGTTAGGCCTGTGATAGAAATACTGTGTCAGGCCCGCCCTTTTCCCTGAAGAAGACTTAGGAGATCAGACAGATTAATCCTGAAGCCTGAACCAAGCAGATGTGATTCCTGCCTGTTGGAACTATGTTTTGTGTTTCCACATATATAAGTATTTCCTTCCATCAGAAATGCCTTCACCCCAAGCCTAATTTCTTGACTTGTTTGCTAAGGAGGCATTTCAGTCCTGTGGCCACGTTGCAGCTGTGTCCTTTGATGTTATGACATAATTAAATATTGATATGTCTGTTAATGTGTTTTTACCTTCAAATTTAAATTAAAGGGTACAGAGTTCAGGCCTCTCCCCTGAGTGTTAAATGCATTCCATTTCAAACCCTTGGATAGGAAGAAGTTTGCTCTTTAGACTAGCTACATATGGTGCTCTTTTTTTTTAATTATTATTTTCTCTATTGCACACAATAAGTTTGCTTAGCGTGAGGGAAAGGGGAAGGACTGAGTTATTCTCAGTTTATTTGTCTCAGTCTTTATGGGGAGGCTCTTTAGTTTCTCTCTGTGATCCGTTACTTCCATGGCTGTAACACAACCAAGGTTTCCTTACTTATGTCATTTTTCGTATGTGCAAGCTCATTTCAAGACCTTGAAGTAAACAGAGACATCATTGCCCTCAAAAATCCTTAAGAAAAGCTAACTTTTAATTTTCACACAAGTTATTGGTTTATTATTTGGTGTATACTCCCTTAGATTTTCTGAGAATCTGATTAAGCTTATTCTATTTACACTTGAGATATTCAGAGAGGGAAAAAATACCTTTTTAAAACAGAGGATCCTTCAGAATCAACTGAACCTGCTTCAGGTGTTAATGAAGAACAGCAGTCTCCTCCCTGTCCATACATCAGTGGAGGAACCTGAGCTTGTACCCAGTGTGGAAACGCAGAATGTCCTTCACTGCAAGGGAAATAGTGCCCATTTTATACAGACAGCCACCCTTTAGTGTCAGTGCTTCCCTACCTGTGGCAGAAATGCATCTTAGTGCAGAGGTTTAAGCCTTGCTTGGTCAGTGTGTGGTACCCGCTGCTCGAGGGCAGAGCTGCCTTCCCGCGGCAGGGACGCAGCAGGGTGCTGTGCTGCAGGGGCTGCGCTCACACCTTGGAGCCCTGCAGCCCCAGGCTGGTTCCTTCTCTCTGCTTTGCATGTTGGAAATAATTCTCCCAACGTTAAGAAGCAATTAGTGGCTCCTAAGAGGGGGGATATCCCTACTTGAAATTTTGCACCTGCAGCAGTAAGTTAGTAGGATGCGTTTTTCAAAATTCCATAGGAGGAGAGTGTGTTTATTAATACAAAAATTGGAACTGGAACATTATAGAATTGGAACAAAATTTAAAATCTTTGTTTTTATTTTTTCCTCATATTTTGTTTTTGTTTGATGCAAAGTACCAAGTTTCCTATTGATCAGGGGAAGCTAGAGAAGAGTTTGTGGAAAAATTGGGATTTTTACATAGAAAAGGAATAACCTGGAAAAAACTCTGTGACAGGTTTCTGTCTGTGATAAGCAAAAATTTCAGGCATAAACATCAGGTATGGTCTTGGCAGTATATGTTAATGATGAGTTTCTTCTGATATTAATTTGGGGAGTTAAGATTTTCTAAGAGAAGGTGTAATAAGAATGGCAGGATTGGACTAAATGTTGCTTTTGTTGCAAAGGGATGGCCAAAACCGTATGCTTTTTCTCTTTTCCCTAACAAACAGAAGTATTGCTCTTTCAGGAGATAGAAAAACATGCAAGAAGTTGTTTCAAAAAAGTATCCTGGTAAATTGCAGTTTCTTATTATAACAACAGGTGCATTATTAGTGAATCCTGGAAATATCCATTGTCCAGGAGTCCACAATAATAATTTCTACTTGATGGTTTCCTTAATGCTGCTTTGAAACAGTCAGACCAAAGTTCTTCCTGGTAAATTATCACTTTTGTGCAAATGGAATTCTTTTTCGAGGTGCTTTATAAACTTGTCTTTTGTTCTACTGTATATGCTCAAATATACTGCAGAACATGTTCCAGAGCAGGGTACTTTGCAGACCTGTTGCTTTTTGCAAGTGTGAGCTTGTGCTTTTCTTGTAGCTAATATTAACTCAGCTATATTAACTATTTACCTTGGATAATATACTAAATGTTAAGAAAGCTTGTAACAGCACAAAGCTGATCTGGCTTAACAGATGTTTTGACAGCATCTGGGATTGCTTTTAACAAATCTGAATAAAGCAGACTGCATGAATTCTTTCAGTAGGATAAGAAATATCATTCTTTAGTAAAGACTAGGCTTTACATTCACAATAGATAATGGGCTAAAGAAGGAGATGCAATAGCTGCATAATGGGACAGTTCCTAAAATATTAGGGAAAAGTCAAATTAATTCCCTGCTGATAAGTGGTTAAATGGCAAGGAAAGAAATGAATGGCAATATTTTCAAAATCTACTAAAGTACAAAATACCACTGAAGGGGCTGCTGGTTACAGATGTGACTGTGTATAGGGTTTTCCATCCTAGGGCCTGTGGCAAGTACAGTGTGGTTAAGGCCATTTGGATTTTTCCCTGAGGATCTGGCTATGCAGTTTGCTTCTGCTGAGGAGACAGGAGGGACTCAAATGCGAGGGGAAGGGAAGGGAAAGGAGACCAAAAAGGCCTTCTGCAATTGCACATTTACTGAAATCCTGCTATAAATTGTCTGAAGTGTGAACTTTGTGCAATTTCTCCCCTGAAAAGTACAGAGAGGTGATCCCCTGTATGGAACAGGATTATTAACAAGCCCCTTATGCTTTGATTTTGTATTTATAGAAGGTGGACATTTTTATGGGACAGGAGACTATATTTCAGAGTGCTTATTTGCTTGTAAGGATTGCTACCTGTATTAAATGATTTTATAATATTTTAGAATCAATATTAATTAACTTTATAATTACTAGAAAGTTGCATTTGTTCTATTAATAAAAATGTGCTGTAGCATTTTAATTTGTTTGGGGCTTTGCATCCATCTTTAAGTTAGCATACATACTGCTTTTCCAGTCCCATTTCCAATTTAGAGCTAGCCATGGCATTTCTGCCTCTTCTACCTCTGATGGACGACACGGTCCAGAATATTTTGTCCTTGGGACACTTATTTGACTAAATTTTTGTTTTATTTAATCTCTCAAAGCTGTGGATCACCTTAAAAACAGTCTCTTCCATCTTTAATTTTGTAATATATTGGAGTTTGTATATCTGCACGCTGATGCAACTTTATAGTCCAAACAATTTACCAAAGTGACATGAGAAGTGATTGATTTCATTGCATCTAACAATTTATTGCTATACATTTCCCCACACGCATTTAGTATTCATTATGCTCGGTTAATTAAAAGTATTTAATTTTAATGATTACTTCCCTATGGAAAATAAAACAATGTAACAAGTGTTTGTCAGTAGATAAGTAGCATTTTCACACTTCATTTGTATCTGCTTCCATCCAAAACTACCAGCACTACTGTTCCCCTCCTAAACTACGGTGGCGCCCGCTATTAAAAGCAAAAGCATAAAATCCATGTAATGAAAGTATTTTCCTATATGTAATAAATAATTGTATTGTAGTTTGCAAATATTTGGTCAGTGAGTTCTTTATCGACATTGCTGGACAAGGCTTTAGGTGTCCTTATACGAGTGGGTGTTGAAGTTTAGCCTTGCTGAAACAGGAGGGCAAATCAGGAGGGCTCTCCTGGCACCCCATATACCTGTTTGTTTTGAAAAACGGTGGCAATGACCAGTATGAAGTCACGTGCTGCTGAAGGAAGAAATCCCAGTTGCTCCTCTAAGAGAGGGGGTTCCTATTTGGGTGCCCCTCCCGCGGGGCTCCTGCCGCACACGAGCCTGGAAACCCCTTTCCCTGATGCAGCCTCTGCAGCTCACGTAGCCGTTCCCACGTGAAATTCCACAGGCATTTCAGAGCATGCAGAGGGGCAGGTAATTCATCCCAGCATTTGTTATTAACCCTCTCTTTTGTCTACAATTTTGTTAAAGAAGCCGTTTCCCACCAGCTCGCCATAGATTGATAGTTCTCTGCAGACCCTTCCATGATTATGTGCAAAATGGAAACTTTGAAAGCCAGGAGTGGGAGAGAAGTTCGCGAGGTATTTTTTTTTTTCCTGTTTTAAAATGACTTCAGAATTACTGAAGACCTTAACCTAGACCAGCCTCTGTCGCTCAGATACGTGCAGAGGTTTCTACCCATGGATCTTGCTTCTGACAGAAGAGAGCTGGTGCCTCCTCACTCGCAGCAGGAGGATCCGTGTCTGCATAAGAGAACATGCATCGACTGGCATGCGGTGTTGATTAGGAAAGCCACAAAAAATAATGTATAGAATCAACTCAAAGGCTGCAGGTAGTATGCTATAAAACAAAACCCTAGGCTGGAGGAGAGAGCAGGAACCAGAAATGAGGGATGTGAGCAGGTTTTTGGTACAGGTGGTATAATCTCACCTAGGCTTTTTGCTGGAACTTTCTAGTTTTATGAGATGAATCCCCTGAGGAACACAGTTTTAGTAACAGTTGAGTATTATTCCCTAATATGTTTCATTATTGTGCTTGGGGTTCTTGCAGTGTAAGATAAAGTTCTTCTGCCTTAAAAAGAGAGGTCTGTGAGTAACTTTCTACAGCTCCAGTCTTGCCTTGACGTGTTCCTTGGTTTGTCTACCTGTAAAACTGAAGTTCCACTCTTTTTAACTACATTGCAGAGTTTTCTACATATCTGTTCAGTACTCTGTTTTCTTCAGTGTGTAAAACTAGCTGGATCGAGTTGCTCCCCAGATGCAAATTATGTTCTGCTGAGATTTTGTGTTGAATTGAGCTAAATAAATTACTCTGTATGTCCAAGGCAGCCATTGTTAACAGGAAGAAGCCTTAAAAGAACAATTCTGAAACTTCCACTCCTGCTAATTCTTGAATGAACATAAAACAGGGATGAGATGATGCAGTTAATCTTGAATAATGTAAGATTTAAACAAGTGCTTGTAGTTTTTTGCATATATGAAGTCACAGGCCCTCAGTGTAAAGGTGGCATCTTAGGGGTATGTGCACAAGTCAAGGTCACAGGAAAGCAAGAAAACTGTATTTTTTTTTTCCTCGCTGTGGTAATGAGGTTGCATTTAGACATCAGGGATGCTCATGTTCTAGTTTGAATTTGCTGCTGCAGTCGTGATGCAAGTGTGTTCTGGCTCACTGAAATATTTTGTGATTAAGCAAATCAGACCCTCATAAAACTCCAATGATTATGCAAGTGAGACCATAAAGCTGCTTATTTATAAATCGTAGCTTGTGTGGCTTCCCAGGACAACACAGTGAAAATGCCATTCTTTGGGTTGTTTAGAAAACAGCATTTCCCATGAAAGACACTGCCAAAGTCTGCTAGACTAGCAAGGCGGTTCTGTTCATTCCTTGCGGTGTTCAGGGAGGGGTGGGTGAAGCTGAAGCTTAAATTCAACTATAAAACATGGTTGAATATTTTATTAAATTATGAGTTAATAATGTTTAAATAGATTATCATTATCTTGCACTCTAAATTTGTAGTAAGGAGGAGAACTTTAGCTAGTTCAACTTAGCAGAGGGGCCTGATAGCGTTTCACAGGGTGTCCCAAAACCTCAGGTGCTCCAAGTCTCTGAGCTGTTGAAAGATCATCTTCTATTTTTAGTTCAGGTAGTGCCTTAGTGGTGTGTTTTTCTCTTAACTGTACAAGTGATTGAGATCCTAAGTAGGGTTCTGAGCGTAACGTACCATAAAGGGATAGGAGAGCTGGTGTCACTGGAGATGTAATAGCTTAGAGCATTGCTGCTTTGTTTCTCAAAAATAAAAATAAAATGTAAATTCGATAATCCCAGATAGCAAAATCTCATTTTGCTGCTTTTCTTGTAAGTTGGGACTCAGTCTGTTCTACGCTTGAGCCTTTCAAGTGTGGCCTGTAGGAAGCAGCAGTTAGGGCCATTTCAATTAGTCCTGGTCTGATTTTTTTGTCTGTTTTTGTTTTTGTTTTTAATTGTAGGAGTTCCACCTGGAATATGACAAGCTAGAAGAAAGGCCTCATCTGCCATCAACCTTCAACTACAACCCTGCTCAGCAAGCCTTCTAAAGACTTCCCTTTTCTTGGGGTATGGCTGTCTCAGCACAATACTCAACATAACTGCAGAACTGATGTGGCTCAGGCATCCTGGTTTTAATTCCTTGAGGATCTGGCAATTGGCTCATGCGAAGGGTCACCATTTGAGGTCCTGCCTTACTAATTATGTGCTGCCCAACAACTAAATTTGTAATTGTTTTTCTTTAGTTTGAGCAGGGTCTGAATTTTTGTTTTTGTTTTATTTTTGCCAGCAGACAAGCTTGAGTCTGTAAAGACAAGCGAGTACACTGACAAAAGTTTACCACTTAGTTTCCAAAATGTATAAAAAAAAAAAGACAAAAAATGACAAAAAAAAAGACAAAATTAGACAACAAAATTTGCATTGTTCATTGTAGCACTATTGGTAATAAAAAATGTTTGTGCATTTTTATGTGAAGATCCTTCTCGTATTTCATTTGGAAAGATGAGCAAGGTTTGCTTCCTTCATTTTACTTCCCCTTCTGTTTTTGAAAGGCAGTTTTCGCCAAGCTTAATGCAAGAATATCTGACTGTTTAGAAGAAAGATATTGCCACAATCTCTGGTTAGTTTCCAGAGTTGTGTATTACTGAGCTTCATCTTTCCAGAATGAGCAAAACACTGTCCAGTCTTTGTTACGATTTTGTAATAAATGTGTACATTTTTTTTAAATTTTTGGACATCACATGAATAAAGGTATGTATGTACGAATGTGTATATATTATATATATGACATCTATTTTGGAAAATGTTTGCCCTGCTGTACCTCATTTTTAGGAGGTGTGCATGGATGCAATATATGAAAACGGGACATTCTGGAACTGCTGGTCAGGGGACTACTTTGTCGCCCTGTGCACTAAAGGGCCAGATTTTCAGCAGCCAAGGACATCCATACCCAAGTGAATGTGATGGGACTTAAAGAAGTGAACTGAGACAATTCACTCTGGCTGTTTGAACAGCAGCGTTTCATAGGAAGAGAAAAAAAAAAAAAAGATCAATCTTGTATTTTCTGACCACATAAAGGCTTCTTCTCTTTGTAATAAAGTAGAAAAGCTCTCCTCACTGCAGTGTTGACTTTGATTTGAGATTGTGAAATTATTTCTTCAACAATGAAAATGGAAAGAAAAAAAAACAAAAACTGTTGAAGTATTAAAGCTATCAAACTGTACAGTGGTTAAGACACTTACCTTGAAGAGTCTTTTTGCTGCTGACAAGTAATTTTATGAGATACATCCACTTCTCCACAGTTGGCCAAAATTTTTGGTTAACCTTGCTTTTGAATAAAAAAAAAAAAAGTGCAAAATAGCCAATCATTTTTTATAAAGGGGGCTGGGTTACATCAAGTGCTGCGAGGTTGCTTCAAGAAGTCATCCCAGAAGGAAATCTCGTAAGAAGCTTGGGTTAGAGCTGCTGCTCGCGGTTCCAAGCTGGCATTTTACCACTTCAAGTAGATTTCATGTGACGGTCGGTACTACTTGAGCTGCCTGAGCTCGAGAAGCAGGAATGTGGTGTTCGTGAAAAACACTGTAACTGTCCTCGAAAGTGCAAGAAGAAAAGCCTGAACCCTTTCATTTAGTTTCCTCTTTCTTGATGTGACTACTGTGAGTCGGTCGGCTGCCTCTAACGAAGCAGTTTCAAAGTAGAAACCTAAGGTTACTAAAGCAAGAGAAACAAGCAAAACAATGTTAGTGAATCTTTTTTTTTTTTTTTTATTTTCACTTCCACATTTTAACCTATTTCTCTTCATAGTGCAGACAGCCTGTTGACATTTATCAAATTACATTTAGCAGTTGACCTTTAGGGATATTGTTGTGTTTCTACATCAGGTGCGTAGCAACTTGAAATTCTGTTTTGGTATTTATTTTAAGATAAGAGACATAAACATATAAACCTACTGACTATCCTTTTTTTTATTACTTAAAGCAAGCTGCATTCAAAACTGTAAAGGACCAGTTAGAATCTATATGATGATTAACAGAGCTGAAAAAGATTGCAACTTGTCCTTTCCTCAAATTGGAACAGATTCAAATGTATATTTGACTTTTAAGAAAGGATAATTTTCAATTACTCCCTGATAAACCTGGAATTTCTTACTGACAGAGGTCTACTGGGACTTCAGAATTTTTTTGAAAAGAATAAATGGGACAATATAAATTGCATTAAAAAGATATACTTGTATCTTATACCTTGTGATACCTCTAAAAACAAACTGACATAAAGAACATAAGTCTTTAAAAACGTTAATTTAATGACACTGCTGCACTCAAGAGTATGACACTCCAAAAATTTGAGATGCTCTGAGTTGTAATCCTTGCAAAATTCTCACCAGTTGGCAAGGAACTGATGATTTGCTCCTTCAAAGTAGAAGAATGACCTGGGTCTTGCTTGTCCCATCTCCTGTGAGGAACGAATATACAGATACATTAAAACCTGTGGTTTTAGTTTGCATTTCTGAAGCAAAAGTTTAAAACACATATAAACATATATGAAACATAACAACATATGTAGTGGAAAACATGTCTTAGTGGGTATTAACACAATAATTAGGAAATACTGCTTTTTTCTTCTCTGAATGGAAGACAATCCCAACGCTTCATGGTGTATTGCAGTGACTGAATTGAACTGGCCATTTAGAAAACTGACAGTTAAAGTGTGTTTGTTTTTCCACTTCCATTGTCACTGATTTACAGGGGAGAATAGAAAGCTATTTTGAAATAGTTAAGCCTTTTTTCAGTTAGGTATAACATGCAAGGTAAGTTCTGAATAGTAAAGCCAGCGTTCTTGACAACAAATAAAAATATTCCAATGTCCGGCCTGCTTCACAAACATTCACATACTTGTCTCTCATTACTGTATATTAAATATATAAATAAATATAAATAAATACTTTTAAACAGCTTCCATTTTGTTGGGCAGCCACTAGCCTGGATTTCCAATGTAAAATGGGTGGTACCCCCTTGCTGCAGGTCTGGGAATCACGGAAGGAAGGGTAAGGACAGCTCACCCAAGAGTTTCAGAAGACAAAACTAAAACAAAACCCTGGCCAGCTCTGAGAAGGGTTTGTGATGAAGCACCTGAGCACCTTCCTGTGCACTGCTGCCCTAGCTGCATGCACGAGTAATGCAGTGAATCCTGGAGCTGGCCGCGTGGTCAAACAGCTCGTGCATCCGACCGGGACCTCCTTAACCGAGCGGCAAGCTGCGTGTTAGGATCGGGGGCCAGCCCCACCGCTTTGCTCTGTTGTGTGACGGGTTTGGAGTCCCTCTCTCTCTCGACCACTATTTTGTACTTAAAAAAAATCCAAGTAACGTAAAATGTTGCTGATACTCTTCCGTTTAACCGTGAAACTGTCATGACCCAGGCCGTACTGAAAGGCACAGGGGTCTGTGCAGCAGTCAGCTGGACACTGCGTTGATGCAGAGGTGGCGATGACTACTGAAGGACAATCAACTCCTGAATAACATCAAACATATTTATCACCTCAAGTGAATAAGAAAACACATATATAAAATTTAGTTTATAATTCACTCCTAACAAAGTATTTTTGTGACTGGATGTTGAGGAACAGAAAACATGATTGCTCAAGAAAACTCAAGAAGAGTTAAAATGCACCGTTGTTAAGTATAACATAGCACTCTGGCACTTCTTTTAAAATGAAATTTTGTTTTCAAATGCCATATTCAATTATCATGTTCCTCAGTGATTCTTCTTCCTTAAAAACTCTGCTTGTAGAATTCAAGTTTTGGTGAGGAATGGGGATTGGGGCAAGCAGTTAATCTGACTTGCCAGCTGAAGTCTGGGTTTTTCCTAGAGCAGAACTAAAACAATGCAGCTGCTTGGTTTCTCCTTACCTTTAATAAGCACCTATAGCTCTCATTTCCACAAATCTGAGAGCTTCAAGCGTATTTAAAAGACTAGAGGAAATGCAGCTAGATTACTTATTTTAAATTACAGTTTGGATTACTTCAGTAAATTCAATTTTACCTTTTAAAACCAGTCTATTATTGCAATTAGAGCTTATTTTTGAAGGTAAAGTTAGAATATATTTAGCAACTGTGTTCAATGTTACTAATTCAATCAGCTTCATGATTAGTGCTAAGTGAGCTTGGATCTCTTCCCTAGGCGTTGGATTTGCAAAAATCACTTTTGGGCACTATTTCCGGCATATACGTTACATTCTATATAAATAATGTATGCACATACAGAGGCTTCCTGTGCTGCAGGATTATACATTTCGTAGAAGGGCAGATTAGCCAGTTGTGGTGACCTGCAGCATCCTTGGATCGCAGGGAAGCGCAACGGGAGGGCGGCTGGTGCCTGGTTTCCAAGTGCAAGGGTTCCCTTCTTTTTTCCCCTTGGAGATGTGGGATAAAGAGCATGAATTCTGGTTTGTTGCCAGAGTGAAAGGCAACATCTACATCTACCCTTGTAAGTACTGAAGTCTGAGTTGCTTTGGGTCTCTACACTTACATCCCCAAACTAACTTTAAAGATTTCATGAAAACTTCCAGGAATCTCAGCCTAATTTAGTATTGCAGAAACACTCCTATGCAGTGACTTGAACAGTAGCTTATAAAAACCATGCAAAGCCAAGCCAACATCCTTATAAAACGGTTCAGATGTTTGCAGCCTTTAGTTTGGACCAAGCTAAAAGTCAGCTGAGTCATCCTTTCTGCCAACATGCCTGGAATTTTGTAGATCCACGGATACCACCACCCTTGAGATGGGTGTCGGCTTGGGTTTCCCCCCTGCCCTGTCCTGCATGAGGCTTTGCCAGACAGGTGTGACGTTCCCACCTCGGCAGCGAAGCCGCTTCCCGTCGGGAATCACGGTACAGATTCCAAAGGCTTAGTCCAGTGCGGAGAAGGGGCCTCGTCCCTCAGCGCGCGAGCGGGAGCGTCTCGCCCACACGGCTGCCGCGGGGCAGGTTGGCGGTGCCCGCGCGGGGCCCGGGGCGCTGTGCAGCGCTCGGCACGCGGGCGTCTCCCTGCCTTTTCCTGCTTCCCTTTCCACGCTAGTTTTCTTGGCGCTGGTTACTCACGATGCAACCCCTGTTTTGGGGATCGGAGGCAATGCGCTGACTTCTTGCCGTCAGCAGGAGCAAAGCGTTCACAAACAGGCCCTTAGGTAGCCAGCTTTACTCCTACAAATCAGCCACTATCAATCACCTATCGCTTCTGACCAACCCAAATGAAGAGATTTGGTGCCAGCTTTATGTTTAAAGTTATAGGCTGATACCATGAGATTTTCTGGTGAACGTCACACGCTGTTTCAGCTAAAATACAGTCTCACTGTCTCCTCAGATCATGGACATAGATTTTTGATGCAACCAGGAAGATGAAATCCCAGGGTTACTGTGTTGCTTCCACACGGTGAGCTCTTGCCTTGATTTCAGCTGATGGCACTTAATATACAGGGGACAGCAAAGAACTGCACTGGGTAACAAGTGGATCGAGATGTAACATCAACTGTTGGAAAGGTAAAGTTATGAGAAGTCACAGTTGGTCTGGACAACTGGAAGAGGACAGGAGAGGAGAAGGAGAAGAAAAGAAGGAGAAGATGAGAAGACCAGGGCTGGTGGGCTTTTGGGAGAGGATCCAGGTGGCAGGCAACCAACCTATGCAAACAAAATGTGTGGTTTTGTTTGATAAAAACAGAGCAACCATCAAAGGCTGCTACCACCAAGAGCGCTGGCAGCAAGGGATGACTGAAGAGAACCCATGAACAGAGCCAAGAACTAGAGAAGAGGAGTTGTGTTTCTAGTGTAAATACCTCTCACTGGTAAAACCTGATCCAACTGATCCAGGCTTACGGCTGGAGTACTTTTTCTGGAAACTTGTAGTAGCAGAAGTGGCTACTGTACAGCACCGAGCCTGAGGGCAGAGTGGTTGCACATCAGTGCGGCCAAGAACAGTATTTGCAGCCATTTACATTCATATCACAGAGTGCATTCTCAAAAGCGTTCTTGCCAAATGCTGCTAAATATTCCATTTGAGGAGCCTATGGATCAACTTTGTTTCTAAAAGTTTGACATTCTGCTCTGCTGCAGTGCAGAAGTGACTGGAAAAACTGGCTGGAAGAAAGTCCTTTTTCCCGTATTAATTTTTCTGCCATTTCTGCAGCCACCTGTCTGTTGTATCACCAGATTCAGCTATCAGCACAGATTTTGTTCTACGTCTTTAACTGTGTTAAAGAATATAGAATAAAAACGGGACTCCGAGCCGCGGTGGTGCCGGGGAGCGTGTTGCCTCGCAGCTGCTGCGGCGGGCGATGCTCAGCAGCAGCAGCAGCAGCAGGTCATTCGTGCATTTCCCTTGGCTTTGGTGCCCTTCTGCAGCCCTCTTCCCAACAGGGCATCCTTCAGGGCTGCCTTTCAGAGGGCAGCATCTTGCTGGGCAAAACCTTGGGCAGTTGCCCCCCTGTTTACCCTTGTCTTCAGCGGGCGAGCAGCGATTCAGAGACCGGGTCTGCCTGCACTCTGCAAATGACAGACGGGGGTCTCGGACTCACTCGTCACTGTCTGTTGAGTCACTAAAGGTCCTGTTGGGGAAGGACAAGCGAGGCCGAGCTCCGAGGACGGGGATGCAGCCGCTCCTGTGCATCCCTGACCGCGGCGGCCGCCCCGCGCGCACCGAGGCCCTGAGGGACTCGCACTGGGGGAGGCCGCCCCGCCGACCTCGTGCTTGGGGCATGTCCCGTGTCCCCACGGCCCCGTCCCCCCGGGGCTCGGTCCCCACGGCCCCGTCCCCACGGCCCCGTCCCCCCGGGGCTCTGTCGCAGCCCTGCGGAGCTCGCGGCAGCCCCGGCCTCGGCAGTGCCGGGAGGCGGCGGCAGCGCCGGGAAGAGGCGAAGCCCGAAGCCCTCCGACAGCGGCCGGCCGGGGACGGGGCGGCACCGCTGATCCGGAGCGGCGCCGCTAATCCGGAGCGGCAAATCCCGCCAGGGCCGGCTTATCCCGCCGCAAGCTGTCCCTGCCTCCCGCCGCGGGCGGGTCACGGCGCGCAGATAAGTAAGTAACGCGGCTTCCTCCCCCCCAACACACTGACACTCGTATATATATGTATATATTTATTTATTTCGGTGCGTGTGTGTGTGCGCGCGCTCGCGGGGGGCGCTAAGGCGCGCACCTCATGGCCGCGGCTGCCGGGCGGCGGCGGCGGCGCAGCGCGGCCATGGCGCGCAGCCGCCCGGCCTACGAGTACACGGAGGCGGAGGACAAGAGCATGCGGCTCGGCTTCCTGCTCATCGCCGCCGGCCTCCTCTCGCTGCTCGTGCTGGGCTTCTGCTGGCTGCGGCCGGCGCTGCAGGAGCGGCGCGGCGGCGGCGCCGCCAACTGCACCGTGCTGGCCGTGCGGCAGCTGGGCGAGCGCTTCGCCTGCTCCTTCTCGTGCGGCGGCGCGTGCCGCGGCACGGCGCGCTACCCGTGCCTGCAGGTGCTCGTGCGCACCTCGCGCTCCGCCGCGCCCGCCCTGCTGCACGAGGACGAGCGGCAGCTGCGCGCCAACCCCAAGGTGAGCGGCGGCGGCGGCGGGAGAGCGCGGCAACGGCCCCTGGCGGGGGAAGGGACGGCGCGCGGGAACGGCCCGTGAGGGGAGGGAGCGGCCGTGG
>VZSG01000719.1:1786-24178 GCA_013398315.1 Nothoprocta pentlandii
TTTCAATTCAGGAAGCACTACGCCTGCGTGTTTCTCAGGATGACCATACACTGCGTCTAAGGGTTAGGGCTAGGGTTAGGGTTAAGAGAACGACAAACCTAATGCACCCAACTACACTACCACAGTCAAGGCAATGGCAATGCAAACACAGGACTACAACAACATCCTTTCTTCGACTCCTTTTGCTTTTCAGGCAGCACTACACGTCTGTGGATTTCAGTATGTCCATACAGTACATCTAGGGTTAGGGTTAGCGTTAGGGTTAAGAGAACGACAAACTTGGGGCACCCAACTACGCTACCACACTCAAGGCAATGGCAAACCAAACACGGGACTGCAACAACATCCCTTCTTCGACCACTTTTGTTTTCATGCAGCACTACCCCTCTGTGGATTTTAGTATGTCCATACAGTACATCTAGGGTTAGGGTTAGGGTTAAGAGAACGACAAACCTGGGGCACCCAACTACACTTCCACAGTCAAGGCAATGGCAAGCCAAACACGGGACTGCAACAACATCCCTTCTTCGACCGCTTTTCCTTTTCAGGCAGCACTACGCCTCTCTGCTTCTGAAGGTGACCATACACTACGTCTAGGGTTAGGGTTAGGGTTGCCTGAGGTAATGATTCAGATGGAAATCTTCCTGGCCTTACTGCCCTTGCTTTCAAGCCTGTCCTTGGCTAACTGACATCACAGAAGCACATTCATGTTAGCATAAAAAGCAAGAGATGGAAGAATCAATTTGGCCAAACACAGGTCACTTCCAACCCCTGGCCAGAAGTATTCACAACATACTGCACAGTTTGGTCCATTGATTTTAATGTATTGGCATTTACTCCCTCTCTGTGTGACTGTTTTGTTTATAATTTCAATAAGTCATTACAGAAGATGCTTTTATAAATAAGGATAAATAAAAGCTCGTCCTGTTTGCCTTCTGTGTTAATTATTGCTCATGTTGGAGGCAGAGTAACCCAGCGTACTCATAAACCAACTTTTATTTTCCAATTCCTTTGTGTTTCAGGTAGCTCTGGACTGTAAATCTGCTGAGCATTCCAACAGTCACTCAAAAGGAGTAATAATCAGTGGTAGTATTCACCTCTTTGCTAATACCAACTCATTTACAGCAGTCAATCAGTATTCATTTAAAGTTGCAATGGTTCTCACAATAAATCTCTTGGCAAGGAGGCAGGGTTTATCCATTTGCTCTATTTGTGTGTTACTTTAAACCAAAGAGTAAACTAGATAATCTAGATCAAATATGTATTCCAGATTAGTCCAACTTTGTTGCAAAGGGTAGGCACAAAGTTTCTCTTCAGTTAGCAGAAGGCAAAACTGAAATTGCCGTATGAACTGCCCATGGCTCTCAAGGACCCAGCAGAGCATATGAATGCCCTTTCCAAAGCAGAATGAGCCACCTGTTGTCTGCAGGAGACCACGCTAAGAATGGTCCAAATCTGAGCTCTGCGGAGGACTGCGGAGGAAAAGATGTGAGCCAGCAGCTGTTTCCTTTCACTGGGTTGTGCTAGCCTCAAATTAAAGCATGAAAATAAAGAAATAGTTCTAAGTACAGCAGAACTGGAAAGGCCAAATTTCCCAGCGAAATGGAAATGTGCATTGTTGGAATTGTCCACCCTCTACTTCTGCTGACATATGGCTTAGTGTGCTGCCCCCATTGTGGTTTTGGGCATGCAGGATACATGAAGGAGCTCCTGCTCCTTCCTCAGCAAGCAAAAGACCAATTTGCACTAATACATTTTTTCAAGCTATCTGAAAAATCCAAACCAATTATTATTCAGTCAGCAATGAAGTCCAGGGAAGGTTAGGGAAAGGCCATCTCCTTAGTGCTGCGAAAAGAGACAATGAAGAGTGAAGATAAGACTGTAGATATGTTAGCTCAGGGCAGATGCTTCTCTATCTCAAATTATTTGTAGACACTGGTCATTGTTCACCTCCTGAAGGTATTACCCCACCTGAAGATGATGATCCCATTTGATTTTGGTGGAAGTTAGGTCCTCTACATTTTCACAAATCTAGTGCTTAGTCTGCAATTTAGTTACATTAAAGCCTATTGACTCTAGAGAACGGGGTCACGTATGTACCTTAAAAACACATCAGCACGTTCTCCCAGCCTGTCTACGGAGGCTGGAAAAGATGGTTATTCTAACAAGAAGGCAGAAGAAATATACACTCTTCCTATGCAGTTGAGTAGAGACCTTTTCTCTGCTCATTCCCTGCTCAGGTCTGTACATCAGCTTGGCAGTAATCTACCTCCCAAGCCCTTGCACAGTCTCAAGCTCTCTTAGTGGTTGCTGCACCCACACACTACTCTGCTAACATGCAAGGCAGAGTGCAAAGGAACAATATCTTATACCATTTCCTTTACCATTTTATAAACACGAGCTCGTTTTAAGAGATTCTAATAAAAAACAGTAAAATTTGCCCACATGATGTAGAAGTTACAGTAAACACCACTGTGAATGCCCAGCACATCAATCCATCTCTTTCCAGACATACAAGTGATGTTCACGGTGATGACATCTTTGACATCGTCACTCCTCTGCAGGGGAGCCTGAGTCCCTTGTCTCCATATGTCATTTCCAGAGGTATGCTTTCCAGAGAGAAGTGATTCCAGGTAGGGACAGACAGTAGAAAATCATATGAAATGTTCAGCTATTTGTTAAGAGTGAAAGCAATTTGCCAAATATCAATTCAAGAAATTATTTTTGAATCAAGTTAAAAACATGGTTATTTTACAGACTTCAAAACCAGGAAGGATCACTGCAATCAAATCTTACTTCTAGTAAAACACGGATCTATGATTTCACTCAGTACAGTTCACATCCAGTACTTGCTTGCATGCTAACTCAGTCCCCCAAGAAATTCAAGTTATAATTTTCTAGTGCAGCACCAGGAAACATCATTTTCCTTGGTAGTAGAATCAAGAAGAGCTTCAGTCTCAATTGCTTATTTTTGAAAAAAATAGAAGAGAAGAAAAGGAAGTATTCCAGGACAAGCCAAATATAATATTTCAATTTTCCTGTTTGTAACCATTTTTTTTTTTAATAGGGAATGGATGTGCAAGCAAACAACCAAATCCAAAAGGAAATGTTCTGATTAATATTTAAATTCCACATGAAAATTAAACTAGCAAGCTCACACTTCTCTTTGGAGAAAATAGAACACCCCATTCCCACAGAATTCCATTAACAAAGCACAAAAACATATTCAGTTAAAAAGAGGAGAGCAAATAGGATTAGTAGATACATAGCAACATTTATACAAAATTGTTCACTTTTTTGCAGTAACACCTTATTTATATTCACATAAGTAAAGAAGGCAAGAACAGAAGCTATTTGTGAGTCCACTCAAAATCTCTCAGAAAAGAACCCTTTGGTTAAAAAAATGTGTGTGATGTTTGGCCAGAAAAAAAATCCCTTTTTTCTTCCCATCATTCATAATGATGAGCTGATAGGAGAGAAATGTCATTCTAAAGACATAAAAAGGAATATTTAGTCACTGAAATTTCTAATGAATTTACACATCCATTTGAATCCACCATTCACTATTTGTACCCTTAAGGAGCACTTTGTCCACCACACACACCAGGCTCAGTGCTGCAGTTCTGCACATGTGAAATCAAGTGGCCTACACAAGTCACAGCCAGTTTCGTTCAGCATACGAGCCACAGCAGTGATCTGTCTTTAGCCTGATGAAATAGGTTCTTTAACCTGTTTCTTTGCTCACCTAGGCTGGATTAAATCTGCTGAGTTTGTGAAATGAACCTTGATGCTCAGGGCCTTGAAGTTAAACATGTTCACCTTAGGGAGAGACAGGACAGGAAGACTATGGTAGAGGGAAGCAACAAGCTAAAAATGGAGGGCACTTACCCAAGGGAAGGTATAACTGCAGATTTCACTGTCTCTGCGCACATGCTGCAGGAGAGCAGTTTGCCATGAGAAATCTTCAGGAGCTCAGGGTTGCTCCACAGACTTGCTCAGTAGTGAAAATTTCTACTACCTAGAAAAATATGCACCAGACAATGTAAAATAAATCATTCTGCTTATTAAAAATGGGGGGGAGGGGGAATGTTGGTTTGTTTGTTTATTTTGCCTTCCTGGATGTTTGTAACAGTGGCAAATGCAATGATGAGAGGAAGGAAACTTATACGGGAAAGAAAATTCTCAAAACTTAACTCAGTGACTTTTCTCAAAAATACAGGGTCAAGTTCTGCTCTCAGTTACATCTGCTTAACCCATTTGACATTTCTTCAAGATTTATTTCCCATGTAGTGAGGTAATTAATGCGCTCATTGACTGCTGAACACTGACTTGTCAAAGCAAAAAGAACAAACTCAAAGTGAGGCAGTCTAACACATTAGATCAGATTTTGAAAATTCATGTATACTCCGCATGAACATTCATGACTTCATGGCATTCACTCGTTTCATGCATGCAGTCTTGAAAAACAGAAAAGAGATTTGCTCAGACTTCTTGATGAAAATCTCTGCAGATTCCCTTGTGCTGAGTTTTGTAGGCTGCCACGTTCTATTGCACAGAAGCTTTATTTCCATCAAGATAAATGAATGAATTTGGAATATTTTGACACAGGAGGTAGGGGTTGAGCTGCAAAATACAGCTCAACAGCTGTACAGCTAAACAGATATTTACTTGATATGCTTGTGAAGTCAAGTAAGGTATTAATGGTGTATTTTAGTTACTGCTCAGCTGCGGAGTATTCTTTGGAACAGATGTTCTACCTAATGTATATATAACATATAGACATGGGTAGAAAGGCAGTAATCTCACACATTACTACTGCAGTCACGGACAAAATTAGCGTGTTGTCTCAGTATCGTTTGAAAATAAGAAAATAAATAAGCATGATCTTTTTGTGAGTGTATTTGTGACTGAAATGACTCACAACAGTAAGCTAGCCAAGGTTCCTTAAGACAAAAGGTACTTCACATCACAGAAAAAGAAATACTGACACTTACAAGAGACATTTACTGCCTCTCAGAAAAAAAGTCAAAAGTACAGATTAGAAGAGTACAGTACGCACCAGATGAGTACAGTATGCATTATGCCTTCTGAGAACAAAATCCTGAGCTATGATAAGATGGTATTTCACCTAGAGATCATGAAATATTCACTTCTGTGACACATTAGAAAATAATTTTCAGCAGCCCTGATACTGCATTGAACGTGACACTGGGGCCCCAGAGTACTCAAAGGCTAACCACAGGGAAAATGAACACAGCCATAATCAGAGAGACAAGTGTACGCAGAGATATGACCCCTCTTGCAATACTATGGCTCTCCTTTCTTCTGTCCAAAGACCAAACAATGCAATGATGTGTTTACTGTAGAGGTTTCCTTCTGGGCACTGTTCTTTAGAAACTGGGTTATGTTCCAATCCACCATCAAAATAAAAATATCAAACAGAACATCTAAAATACACGTGAATGGTCTTGTTCACCAGGTTGCATGCAATTTTTAAAAGTACTGAGGAGCTTTTTATGTCAGACCTGTGACTTTTCTCTTCAGGTGGCTGCAAAAGTCCTCTAAGGTCCGACTATCAAATTTCACTCCCTTCCTAAATCCTGATGAATTCTTGGTTAACTTGCCAATTGATAGTGAGCTGTAGAGGGGAATTATGCTCTGTATGGAAGAAAATATCTCCTTTTACTACATTTGCAGTTTTCAAATGTCTCTGAGTGTTTAAGGAGAAGAGATAAATGTCATATATTTTTCTTAGACAAGCAGAAAGTACGACCTGTTTCCACATGTGCTTAAAAAACACCAGTCACTGGTGACAATGGACAGGCAGGTCATTTTAAAATGGAACTATTTCTACAAGGCTTTTTAGCTCAGATCCAAACCCTTGAAAATTTCACCCTAAATGTGAGCATCCTCTTAAAATTCCTCCTTTACCCTTTTGTGTGGATATGACACTCCCCTCCATGTGCCCTCCATTGTCGAGTTCTGTTGGCGGACGTAATTTAACTTGTAAGCAACACATGATGCCTAGAGAGAGTAAAATACACAGATTCTTTTGGCACTCTTCAGGAAAGACCTGCCAAGACAAAAGAGAGTGCTCCAAACACTCCAAGTGAGTACCAGTAACAGCTATACATCAATCCACTTCTTTCTGTATCAGTTATACTATCTGTCAAATAAAACTGCTGAACTTCATGCCTAAAGTCTAGACCTTGAAGGAAAACTGTGAAAGCTATCAAAGATAAAGAAATCTTGAAGGCTGAGTGCTACTACCTTCTATCTAATTGTGCTGAAATGGATTCCACAGAAAATGACTCATTTCTCACACTCACTAATTACATCTGTTTCAGAGGCAATTCAGTGGTAACTCCCCTCCCTTACAACATTGCCTAGAGAAGCAGTGAAGACCTCTGTAAGAAAACTCACTGGAAATCTGAGTCAGCAAGTTTCTGACAAATAAAAAAGACAGCTAAAACCAAGGATGGACTCTTCCTAGTTTAGCCAAGAGCCTGGTAAGACTTGGCTGGTCCTTAGAAACCCAGGTTAGATGCTCAATTTGGGTTCCTGAGGGCATGGACTTTGGCCTCTCTCTTCTTCACCCCAAGCAATTGTCAGATCCACTGGTACATTAAGGCTGGCCTCACATATGCTTCACAGGGAAAAAAAAATCTAAAGGTCTCAGGTTAGACTTGTAATAGGTATTTTTAAGCCTTAACACTGCTACGACATGAAGGACCATTTCCTGTACAGTCCTAGGTAAGACAGAGGACTAGCTGAGAGAGTCAAGCAATGAGGAAGGAGAAACAACATGCTTGTACCCTTTGAAGTTGGCTCACGTGCTGCCTCCCTGGCCAGGCAGTTTGGATAGGCAGGACAAAGCTAAGGCTATGGCTCTCCTTCCTTTCTCCCATGCCCTGCCTCTGACCCTCACAGCAGGGCACCCATAGCAATCAGCAAAGTTGGAGAAAACGGGGAACAGCCTGACTCAGAGCAGTCTAAGAGACTGTGGCTTTGTGCTTACAGAGGGATCTCTGTTTTGCTTTACTTTGTAGCTAACATGGACTCACACAATTACAGAGAGCAGCAGATCCTGGGAGGTGTTTAACCCCATTGTGGTGCCTCCCTGAATGAAACTAAAGAGCACCAAGGACTAAGAGATGTGATGTCAGGTATATTGCAGCCACAGGGATCAGCTGCAATTATTCTCTGGACATTCATATCTCCTAGGCCAGTGGCACCGAAAGTGTGAAAGGAGTCCCTGGGCACTGCCGGCATTCTTTTCATTTAAGTGTTATGGAAGAACCAAAACACAAGAAAGCAAGGGAGTACTTGCAAGGAAGGGTCTGAAACGAGGGGAAGATCAGACTTCTGCTCCCTTTTGTGCCTGGGAGTGAATCACTTCATCTGTCCCCTGTACAACAGAGATTCTCCTTTCTCTTTGTTACTCTTATCAGTTTAGAGAAGAGTCTCTGACAATGTGCAGGCACCTAACAGACAGCACAGAGGCAACTAAACAAGGTTAGGGATTTGAGATGCTTCTGCAATTGCATGAAAAAATATTGCTTTGAAAGAGGATTTTTTTTCTCTCATGAATACACTTGCTAGTGTAAGAATGAGATGCATTTTTTCAACATTTTATGAATAAAAATTCAATGGGAGAATACTTTCTCATACTCCTCAGCTGAGCAAGAACTAGAATAAACCATTCCTAGCTATTTCCACTTTTCCAGCCACGCACTCCCCAAAACAGTCCTTAAATACCCATAACAGATCATCTTCATCAGGTTCTGGAGATACGGACAAAGGGACCTGCTTGACTCCCCTGGCTCCAACTCAAGACAAATTTTTTACTCCAGTCACGTACAGGGGTACACTAAGAAATAAAAACCTGGAATGCTACAAGATGCTCTGTGACAGGTCAAATAACTCCTTATTAACTTCAAAGCCCTGGTGAGAGCTTTAGAGCTGACAAGATGCACTGTGCCCTGGCAGTTGGGACTACCCAGCTGACAAAGAAGCCTTCTGGACACACTTATCACGTAAATAAGATAAGTCAGATCATTCTTATACGGAATATGATAACGATACCATCTAAACATGGGATAACTACTGGGTTACATGGACCGGCATGACCCAAACTCTGCATAGGGGAGTGAAGAGTGCTGTATACATGAGGATCTTCTTTTGTAGACCTTGCAAAGCAAAGCCTGATAGATAGCTTGGCTTTCCAGTGACAGTGCACATAAAATAGCTCTGGCACTGCCCATCACTGAAAAGGTGAAGCTAGTCCTTCACCGTCTTAAGAAGGCAATCAACAACCCTGAGTCCTGTCTCAGTTAAGCCAAAAGTTGGCAAATGCCCTAGCAACAGGAAGAAAGCAACATGGAAACTGCTTCTGCAAGGCAGGCGCCTTGCAGGACCATTTCAAAACTGAACATGGACAACCAAAAAGACTCTGCCTTAACCATTGTTATCCTCATGGTCTGACAATAGCTGCTCTCACCCATCTTGCAACCCTCTCTCCTTTCTGCAAAGGGTCAAGATCTGTCTCATTTACTAGTTCCTGAAGGCAGGGTGCACATTTGCCCACACATTTAAGCAAAGGCAAGCACATTGCTGCCAGAGCTCTGCAACTTTAATGCTCTGCTGGTGCTGCTTGCTGGGGGTGTTCAGAGAACAGCAGAGCTGAGTCACACAGAAGGAGGTAAACCAGCAGACCTAGCTCCAGGTCTCCAGATTATCAGAGGGGAAAAAAATGTGAAGTACATATTGCAAAATGCTCCTCCCACAGAGTCACTGATAAACAGCCTTCAAACATCACTGTTTAAATAACATTTGAATCATTCTCTGAGTCAGTGATCAACAAACGACAGGCGACAGAAATAGCAGTTAGGCAAGACAGCAGGAAGTGTTAAGGAAAGCAGTAGGCAAGGTGTGGCATTCACAGCATATCCTTTGGCCAGCCAGGTCAGAAATCCATGTAATAAGTCACAGTTCTGGGTGAATCCTCAGTAAAGGTTTGATTATACTGATACATATATAGCGGAGTTTACACACAAAAAAATTACCAATACCATTAGGAAACAGTCATCGGTTACTTTGTGAACAACAGCAATGCTGAAAATAGGGTTGCATTTATATTTTGTTCTGTCCAGTTTCACCTCATCTTCATATGCTTCTCTAGCACTTTTCCAGTTTATCACTCCTGATTAAAGAGTGCTGAGAATCTCTCCCAAAATAGCAGTAAGAATCAAATTACATTCGCTCCAAAAAGGAGCAAAGATATTAAGAAAATTAAGAGAAATTAAGAGAAAAATCATTTAGAGCTTTACTAGAGGAAATTGCTCTTTAATGAGTTAAAAAATAAATTTAAAAATTGCTGTCCTCTATAGAAATCCACACAACTACTGCCTCAGATCAATGACTTCCCAGTTGCATAATTGCCTAAAGCAAAGTTTTTCTGTAAATGACTGACAGATAAGAACGTTCATGACAAGTCTTAACCATTTTTGCAGTTGCTCTAAATGAGTAAGATCTGATCATACAAAGTTTTATTTATTTTACAGAAGCACTGTTTATCACACCAGTTAAACCAGTTTGTCATATGCAAGGGAGTCTGCGGGAGAAAGGGAGATTCCTCCACATATAAAACTAAATAGAGCTTAAATGCACCTCCTCACAGACTTAGACCTGTGTCTAAGTGTATCCCTGGAATAATATAAAAGTTGCTTATCTTTGCAAGCGTTAACTGTTCCCATTTCTATCTTTAAAAAGGTTTTTGAAGTAAACATGATTTGAGTGATTAAAAGGTTAGTGAGATCCACATTCTTTTTTTTCTGAATTACTACCAGCATCAGAAGCAAAGCAGGAATTTAGCCTCTGAGCACTTGTGCCTGCATGCAAACCTCTCTGCAACCTCACCACTCTGCTTTATGAAACCAGAGGAAAGTAGAGTAGACACGTTAGGAAATCGTGACCTCGTGGGTAAAGCTACATGTGCTGGCAGTGCCTGCTGACAGGTAATCAATGGTGCTGCACTGAGCACGCGCCCCTGCCAGGCAACCTCAGGAGCACCTGGGACTGGCTCCAAGGCACCTACACAACACGCCCAGCACAGCCTCGCAGGCTCCTCCAGGCTGGCGTGACCTGCAAAATAACCAACTCAGTTTCATGGGGAAAGATTCGTCCTTATGTCTCTTGCTATTGTGAACTGATACAGAAGCTTATCTCTTCTCAAAATGCCCATATGTTTAAAAGCAGTACAGCTCCTGTGATACGTGCCAGCCTTGCACTAGCTTTCCTTTTGATGGGGGAAAACGGCAGGTTCTGCAGCGCTAAATGTCGCCTCACTCGCCAACACCTTCCAAGGAAGGTGGTTCAAGGCTTGGGGCACCGGGTTGGAGCTCGGCGGTCACAGCGTTATCTCAGCTCTGACACAGACCTCCCAGTCCGGGCAAATCACTCTGTCTCCCTGCACAGAGGTTCAGCTGAGGCGAGTGGGACACAAGAACAGTGAGTGGGATGTGAAGTCATTTCCCGTCAGCCAGTCTCCCCCCCACATACCCCCTGCAGAAGGTGATGGTAAGATTAAGCTGAGGAACCGGTGCAGAGTGATGAGCACCACAGAGAGGAGAAAAGCAGGATTCAGACTGCAACAGCCCATGTAGTCCCGACCCCTGCAAGCGCTTGCCAGGGCTTTTAAAGGGCCTGTTCTCTCTGCGTTGATTTGTTTATCCCTGTTCCCGCCCAACCCAATATGTCATCTTTACATCGCAAAGTTTATTTCTGAACATGTCAACACACTTCTGAAAAGGTCAGCCACATGATGGCATGCCCATGGTGCTGCACAGGGAGCCACAGAAACAGCTGCATTCCTGGAAATCACAATTTGAAGGATTTTCACAGGAAAGTCTGACACAGCAGCTGAGCTGACAGACAAATGTAGGCGAGCCACCGTCTTCCCCCTTTTGTTATCACTCCTATTTCTGTGCTTTGCATGAATATCTGAAGGTTGCTTCTAAGTATAGGTTTTGCTGGCTTTGTTTGAAAGCGTGCCATAGCTCTCAGACATGATAACACCAGTCGGGTGATAGCTGAACTATATTTACCAATGTATTTCATAAAGAAAAAAACCTTTTGTGCCTTTGAGCAGTTGAGGGTTTCCTTCCTTCCCTCTCCTTTCTTTGCCCAGACAGCTTAATTCTGTTATTTACCAGATGTCACCCTGACAAGTCAAATATTAGAAGAGAAGAGCCAGGATCTGTTTACATGAAACAATGCTTTGAATAAGCAGATCATGTTTCTAAGAGGCTAAAGAAACCTGTTGACTCAGTTTTTCTCCTCTGGACAAATGAATACATCAGAAACTCCGAGGCACAGAACTCTGCAGTAGAAGTGGATTCACGTATGTAAGTACACTTCCCAGAATCACAGAACAGTTGAGGTTGGAAGGGACCTCTGGAGATCATGTAGTCCAACCTGCCTGCACAAGCAGGGACACCTAGAGCAGGTTGCACAGGATCACATCCAGGCTGGTTTGGAGTATCTCCAAGGAAGGAGACATCACAATTAATCTGGGCAATCTGGTCTAGTGCTCTTGTCACCCTCACGGTCAAAAACTTTGCACTTATGTTCAAAGAAAACTTTTTGTGTTTCAGGTTGTTCCCACTGCCTCTCATACTATTTTTGGGCACCACTGAAGAGTCTGTCCCCATGCTCTTTACATCCTCCTTTCAGATACTTATACACATTGATAAGGTTTCCCGCAGGCTCTCCAGGTTTCTCCAGGCTGAACAGGTCTAGGTCTCTCAACTTTTCATTTCAGCAGCCCTGCACTGGACTTGCTCCAGGAGCTCCATGTCTCTCTTGTACTGGGAAGGTCCGAACTGGACACAGCATTCCAGGTGCAGCCTCTCCAGAGCTGAGCAGATAGTCAGGATCACCTCCCTCGACCTGCTGGCAGCACTCTGCCTAACACAGCCCGCGGTATCACTAGCCTCCCTGGCCACAAGAAGCCTTACTGGCTCATGGTCAGCTTTTGTCCACTAGCTCCCCGACATCCTTCTCAGCAGAGCTGCTCTTCAGCAGACAGCCCCCAGCCTGCACTGGTGTGTAGAGCTGTTCTTCCCCAGGTGCAGGATCCTGCACTTGCCTTCATCAAACTTCATGAGGTTCCTCTCCCTGCCTGTCATGATCCCTCCGAATGGCAGTGCAGCCCTCTGGTGCATCAGCCACTGCTCCCAGTTCGGTATCACCAGCAAACTTGCTGAGGGTGCACTCTGTCCCTTCATTCAGGGCACAAAAATGTATTTCATAAAGAAAACAATATTCTAATTTTCTATATATGAAAAGAATCCATGAAAGTTCAAATATTTGATAAATTGCAACCCACCCTCTAAACTACTTGTAGAAACCTTAGAGAACTATGTGGGGAAAAAAAAGGCACAATTATTCGAAAATATATTAATCACAGTTCCAAAACATTTACAAGCTGTTCACAGAGTGATTAACTCGGCATGAGGGAAGTGCCTGGGTAAAACCCAGCACTGCGTGGGCAGGAAATGTACCACAGCTCTTCGCCCAGAAGCTCACACTACTGCCCTCAAACATTATTTTCACTTTCCAACTCTCATTCATGAAGGCAGGTAGTGCTGCCCAGCTAACTGCCCTTACCATCCTGCTACACTGACAGCATTGAATGCAGCCTGCATAGTACCCACCTGGAAAGCACATGTTAGGACAGCAAATGACTCATCAATGCCAGACCCTTGGCCCAAAGCTCACTAAATCAATGCTCTGTAAAGGATGTATGTGGGGTCCTCGAACCCAGAGCAACACAAATGATAATAGTAACAGTTGAAGCTCTTCCTAAATCAGTCATTTACAATATGTTTGCTTTATTTTTCAAATCATGCCTTCAAATAGCAATGAAGAAGGAAGGAATTACAAGGAAGATGATGTATTTTAAACCTGACGGCTCTCAGCCCTAAATCAACCACTTCAGTACAAAGAGAAAAAGATATCCGCATGTTTTTCTTTATATGCAGTAAAATATATATACATATAGTTTACATTAATGGCATATTCACATTTCAAAAAATCACTGGCAGAGTGTATGAATTTATATCACTGAATGCTGTTAAACAGCCATTATGTTCCACCCCAAAATGATCACCTCTAAGCAAGGGAGATTATAACTCATGTGTCATTTTGTACCTCTAAAAAAACAGACATGGGATCATATTGGCAATGATAGTTCACCCCATTTTAAAGCAATCCCTCTCCTTCAATGCCCACTTTCTATGTATAGCACACACCCTCACATGTTTAAAGAGTGAGGCTCAATGTTTGCCATCATTTCAGACTTATCTTTGGCAAACAAGGAATTGACTCCAGTACAATCCTCAAAAGGAATATATCTGTTCTTCTAAAATCTATAGTTGGCCTGGCTGCAATAGTACTAAGAAATACAGGTCCAAACCACATAGCAGCAGTCTTTAAAACTGCACTTTAGCCTTGAGCTGACTCTCAGCTTATCTTTTAGAGGATGGCCCAGACCTTCGGATGAGAAGAGCTTTTACACCAAAATGGAAATAACCATGCAGTAACTTTGCTCTCCTCCACAATGAGGATGCTGCATTTACAGACTTTCTAAGAGCTTGGTGGTAGTGAAGGAGGAAAGCAGAGAGAATATACATATATACAAACCTACCTATGTGTGTCTCTCAGTATACAAACCTACCTATCTATCTATCTGTGTCTCTCAGTATAAAATCCAACTTCACTGCATGATTACAAAGAAACCATTTGACCTTTCTGTGTCCCTCTTTGACCATGGAGATTAAAGCTTCTTTACAACTTTCCTGTCCATTGGGAATAATTCTACAGCAGGATATCAAACAAGTTTTTTAAAGATGGAGTAAATGAAGAAATCTCCTGTCCTATGGAACTCATTTTGCCCATACTCTGGAAGATAGCAGTTAGATGACAAAAGGAGATGGGCATGGGTATAATGGAGGGGGAATGAAAGGACGGAACAACAGGGAACTGAACTCTGCTGTAGCATCTGCTACAGTGCTGTCTTAAAATTAAATGATGAACTGATTTTAGACGGTCTCAAAGAATGTCACTAACCCCCCCGCCTCATTTTGATGAGTTGCTTCCACAGCAATAAATCTGTTTAAATTCAAACTATAAAAAAAAAAAAAAAAAACACTGATAAAAACAGCCAAAGATGCAACAGATACAAAATATGGATGGGGCTATAAAAGGTTTAATCACCACTTGTTTGGCATGAGCTGCATAATTCACCTGTGCTTCTGCCACTCATATGTATTACAGTCAGGACCAAAAAATTTTACAGCCTCTTCACAGTTTTGCAGATTATTGATTTGTCTCTTGTAAATACACCAAGGGGAAAATGTAGAAGTGCAGTCACTGACGCACTGGCTCCCTATCACAACCAGGTGCCACATGCAAGACTGTTATTTAAATAGGATTGTGGGGTGTGCTTATTTTGGCAATTATGTTATATTAGATCTGTGACTGCACTTGTCTGCAAAATGCAAACAGTTACCAATGAGGATCTCACCAGCATGATAGATGCTAAGATATCTCCTGTGAAGTTTGCTGCAAGCATCAGAGAAAGCGAGTCAGGAAAGTTGTGAACATCTGTTTCTCTGCTTCTAGCAATAATGAAAAGAAGAATAGCTACAGGGTAGTGGCAATTCAACCTGTTAAGTGTCATCAGAGATGCAGATCACAGCTACTCGTAGTGGGAAAAAGAGGACTGCCATGGAATACGAAGTGTGCCCTACACCACCAGATAAGGTTCTCCATAAAACGTTGAAAAAAAAAAAAAAAAATTCATTCTGGCACTGACTCTGCTTCAACAAACTGTTAGCTAACTCACATTACGATTTGGGGAGAACTTTTGAATTTTTAATTGTTAGACTGCTCTGCAAACTTCCTTCAATCCTTTTGCTATTCCAGACACACATACTTGAGATAAAGTATATGTGTATACACTTACAATTTATTATTGTGATAATATATTTATTACTCACGATACTTGAGATAAATCCACTGACTTTTTGGGTTTGTGAAAGGGGAAGACTGAGAACTTAAATTTCAAAATTTCTATTAGTCCACGTGAGAATTTTTGCACACTCCAAACTTTCATCAAGGAATGTGTTGGAAAAGCTGACACCTTAACTCCGAGCTCACCCAAAAAAGTACATTTCCTCTTGTGACTCAAATCTGGCTTCCAAATATAATGAGGATCAGACAAACAACAGATAATTTGAGAAAACTGAAGAAAATAATCATTGGGGCAAAAAAAAAAAGAATATTCAGTTCTTTTTTTGTTTGATACACTTTGTTTAATCCAACAAGCAACACTTTGACTTGTTCCTTGGTTATGGAACCCCACCATTTATTTGGCACCTTGAACACAGAGGGACAAGGTTCACTCTATAAAAAGGACCCTGGTCTCTGCTGGGACTCTTCTCTGGTTGTGCAAACATACACACAAAATAGTTGTGTGCCCCAGTTTTCTTAGACAGACAAACCACAACGGGCTTCAGAAAGGAAAAGTAATTTTTTTAATCACCTCATTAAATAGATAAATGTTTCTCAAGAACCTTATTAAAAATAGAAACAGACGCAGTTCAAAGAGGCCATCTGTAAAACAAATATAACAGGTCAGATCCTTCAAGTGTCATAAAATAGATGCAAATTCAGTACAGCTACCCTGAACTTAAAAATGCCATAGGACGCAGTCCTGCCTGCCTCCTAAGCGTGCTACACAAACTCCCTGCTGCTTTCCCTGTAACTGCAAAATATGAGGCCAGGTGGAATCTGGGTCTTGTGTACTTGCCTAGAAGGGAGAACAGTCCTTGTAAACCTGCCTAGCGAGGGACAGCTGCTGGGCTGGGATCATCTAGCTATCACCTGGAGGTAAATCTGTTAGTATCTGAAACGCTAAACTTCTCCTGTTTGCTGGGAGGATAAACGAGCTTCCCGTTCACTACATGAGCACATAACTCAAAATGATTTGTGTTCTGTCCGTCCTTGTGGCAGGTCTGGCCACTCACTGTTCGGTCTTACGTTATAGGTAGCATGTGAGTAGCTCAGCTAAGGCTGCTCTCCAGGGCTCCATCTCACAAGCATCAGGGACGCTGTGCTGGAGATCTCTGGGCAGCAAGCTGCTCAACGGAGACCTGGGAGGCCTGACAACAGACTTTGCCAGTCTTGGCAAAGGAAGTACAGGATGAGGCAAAGGAAGTACTTATAATTTTAATATTTATACCTATAAATAATAACTCCTCTTCACTGGAGGAAGTGGTTAAAAGTCGTCACTGCGCCTGTGTTAAAGGGCAGTCACATTCCACACTTGCTCTCACAGAGCAAGAAACTCTCTCCCGCTGGACAGAGGGAGTTCAAGTCACTCTGGAAGCGCAGTTCACTGCTCCCTAACACACCAATGTAGCGGTCAAATGAAGAGAACACAACCCCTCCTTGGAAAGGAGGACCAATTTCTGGTCCTTGCTCTGCCACAGGGTTGGTAAAATCTGCCCTTACTTTGTTTCCAGGAAAGGAAACTGCTGTATCCTGCTGGATGGCAGAAAGTCACCTGTGTAACTGCAATTAGCTGTCACTAGCAGGGTCCTTTAACCTCCCCCAAGTCGATCACAGAAACTGTAGACAGACAAAAGTGGAAAATAGATACAGCTAAATCCTTCCTGATCCTATTCACTGTGATGCAGCCAACCTCTGAAAAATGGGACAATGCAGATGTGTTATTTTCTAAAGAGGAAGATCTGACTTGCAAGAAAGGGAACAGTTATCTACTAGTTTTATCTTGACTTTATCTGATCTTGTCAGAGCCATGAGGACGATTTAGGGAGAAATAAGCATCAGCAAACTTGAAGGATAGAAGGGAAGTCAAATACTGCAGGGGGAGTGGGAGGGGAGAACTTTCTCTCATTCCTCTGTGCATGACCTATGTAAGTATTCTCCTAAGCATATGAAGAAATAGGCTACATGTATTTTCATGTGGATGAATGATTACTGCAGAGCACCAGATCTACCTTAAGCTCTAGCACAAACAATGAAATAGAGCTCTAGCACAAACAATGGAAAATATAGTGGTCATCATTAAAAACTGAACATTTGCCACATGGCAATTACCACATTGTGGTGTATAAAAAGACCACAGATACTTCCTGAACATAAATGGAAAACATGGTGTCTCAGATAGCAACAGGCTGGTAACTGTTAGCAAATGTTGATTTTTCTATGGAATCCCAAGCTGAATATAAGCCTTTTTTGAGGTCCAGCTATTGCTATTTTCCAACCCTCAACAGACTGCATTTCACTGGTGCATGAAATGATCCTTCTGCCATGTATAATAACTTGTGCAGCCCTTTGATTCTGCACAGAGCTGGTCAATGTGTGTGTGCGCATCACTGCCCTCCAATGAGTGGAATCAGAACTGTTCTTAATCCCACACAGCCCTGTGCTTGGGAAGTTCTCCTGTTACAGGATGCTTTGCTCTTGAGGATGGCAGAGTTGTGCTCTCTCCCATCTGTTCCAGCAGTTTCCAAGCAGTTGCTGGGTGAAACAACTAGAGCTGTTTGGAAAATATGGGCTGGAAAGTTTTTTGATGAAAAACGGAAATTGTTTCCCAATGAAATCTATGCAACAAAATATTCTATTTCCTTGTTAACTACAGAGGTGGTTGGAAATTTTCACTTAAAAATATTTCCAATAGAAATCAGATTTTCCTTATTCCTATCCATCCTGCCTACCTTCCTCTTACCAGAAAAAGCTACATAAGAGAAGAACAAATACCATTTTTCACTACGGCTTTCTGAAGATTAAAAAGTATTTTAGCGGCTGCAGATTAAATGCAATACTTAAGGGCACATCCTATACCCCATGGTTTGTGGGGTTTTTTTTCCAACTCTTTTCAGTCCTATTGGAAGGTAATACTGTGTGAGTCACTGAGAAAAAGATTATGTTACTTCCAGCTGCAACCTTCAAAATCCACTTCTACTTCTAGTTATATACAAGCTTCTTCAAAGTTTTGCCCACACTGGCAGTACATTAGTTTCACATCTCTGATGAATTTGTATTAAACGTACTCATTCATCATCAATGAAACCAGAATCCTCAACAGTCTTTTAGATAAAGATTTCCAAAACCACCCCACTAGCTTCTAAGCATTCTTCTGAAACACAAGCCGTTAGAAATTCTAACAGCTTTGGATTTATGTGCTCATATTTCTTTTTTCAAATGCATTTTATGTCTCGCCTTTCCAACAAGCAAAAGGGTCAGACTCTATGAGCTCTCTCTCAACATCCTAGCGAGCCATGTTAATATGAATCATGTTCTAGTAGTAAATGTACAGATAGGCTTGTAACTAGATTTTTGTATGTCAGAAGTCAGCACAAGCTCAGTCTATGCTCTTGCAAGGAGGCAGAACAAGGAAAAGGTCTATACTTACTCAGAGGATATGAGAGGTGCCAAGAGCAATATAATAGGAATACAGCCTATTATACCACATATGGTCTTACTTATCTCTTATCCATATAAGAATTCCACATCTTTCCCAAACAGCAAATAAGAGGGAGAACACTTGAAGAACTGAAGATTTCACTCTGGTTAAACAAGTCTATGTGGAATAAGGAAATAAGAACTGACCTAACATTGTAAAAACTTATGAAACAGAATTTAAATTTGAAACTTTTCTAATCCCTTTTCTTACTGTTTCAGTTCCACCAATCCCTACCTGCTCTGAATATAAATAATGACATCCTCTCTGCAGCCTTTTTGACCCATGTGTGAAATACCAAAGTATAATAAAGCCCTGCTTATAAAAATAATTGTTTAAGTTTCTTTTTGGGAAAAAAGAAATACGTATAGATTATCACTCATTTTCAATTCTGTGGGATCAGAATCCTGTATTATACATTATACAAATATGCCAAAATGTATTTAAGGGGGAAAATTTATCTCAAAAAGAATTCTGCAAAAATCTTGGAGCTGCTTATTCTCGTACCAAAACCTCAATCCTTCAAAGTCTGACCTGCCACCAAACTGTCATGAACTTACACAGTACTGCCCATCCCAAACTCATGCTGTCTGTGTGTTGGCTTTAACCTTTAAAGAAATGAGAAGTAACTGAAGGAAATCCTGAGCCAGCGTGTGCATTGTGCAACCTAAACCTACTATCATCTGTATTCCTTTAACAAAGGTCATAGGTCTGGTTCTTCAGAGAAGGACTTGATAAGAAACTTACTGCACATCTCCATGAGGTTTTGGACACGTCACCATACAACTAGTTGCACAGAGTTCACAAGCACCCACTGAATGGCAAGTCACCACCCAAAACAAGGCTGGTGCCTCCAGCTCTGCATGATTTGGAAAAGCCATTCCTCCCTTTGAAGCACTGAAGCATGAAATACTATTTTTGCCTTATTTTACTAACTTGCTTTCTCATTTCTCTTTAATGGAGAAAGCTTGTTTAGTTTCTGTGGTCACTTGGCACTATCATTCTGTCTAATACTAATTAATACTTAATACCTGAAGTACTTAACATTTTAATGGAAACATATCTTTTCATGACTGTGACTTTCAAACACATTTAAGACTCAAGAATGCATTTTATTTCTCTTAAGTAATGCATGAGAAAGTAAAAAGCTTATTCATTTAAAAAACAACTGGAAATGATGAATGCTCACAGCCTGCTACTGAAGAAAGCCATTTCTAAATGTCCTGCTGTGACCCATTCCTCTTTAATGGAAGAAGTGGCTTTTGGCTAGGTGCCTAATGCAAACATATTTCTGCACTGAATAAACAAATGGGAAGTCAGATGCTTCCAGATCTCCAATTCTTTTGATACTTTAAATTATAATCCTCAAGGAATAAATGAGCAGAGCATAGTGCAAGAAACACTGGCTGCTCTGATCTTTGGAGCTCCAGCTAGCAGCAACTTCTTGCAACCTCAGTCATGCGTGTGAGTTTGTGAATCCTTGGAATTCCCACTCATTGAAATACCTCATCGATCTACAGACTATAGCAATAGAAACTTCCCTTAATTTCATTACCATCTCTTTTTATAAGAAAAAAAAAAAAAAAAAAGGACAAAACTAGCAGCTAAAATCTTTAAAAATACATATATTTAAGTTTACTTAACAAGGTTTTTCACACGCTAGGCATAATGCTCCAGTTAAGCAAAACAGCTCCAGTCTAGACTATGGAGCAGACACAGCCTATAGGCCACAACACATAGAAGTTGAGTTAACCACTGTGTCCAATCTAGGCTTTTCCTGTGAAGGAAGTATGTCCAAGGGCAGTGACAAGACCAAAACCTCTGGGACATTTCAAGAGTCCAGACTGCTCATCTGGATCAAGAGGTTTGGATAATTTGAACAAAGACAGAATAATGCTATGGATTATATTTTGGCTTAACAGAAGTCAACTGTCCACAACTGCAGAGGACATAGGATTTCACTTTGAACTATGGGGTAAGTTAATGAGTGAAGACTGCACTTGCATCTCTTCCTGGTCACTTGTTTTGTCACCCTTTCACAAGTTTCCTAATGTCTCTACTTCTTCATTTATAATTGGAGATGACAGCTTTTTAAAATGCTTTTTATTCCAAGGATGGACAAAGCCATATTATTGTAATTGATTCTAAGTCTCATATCCCTTTCCCAAAAGCCTAGCAAAAAATCTAACTTGAAACTCGGGTAAATTTGAATCTGATATTTCATTAATGAATTGGTTTGGCTAGTGATTTTCTTCTGTAAAACAGAAACTGTCCAAAAAGTGAGTTTCAGACAATATGAATGGAGTTGGTAATCCTTTCAAGATTCTTTCAGCACTTTGAAAAAATCTATTCTGAAAATGCTGATGTTAAAGTCTCCCTTATTGCTAACAATATTGCTTATATGAAACAATGGTAACCATTCCATGTTACTGGCTTCCTTAGGGTTGTATTTGGTCAGAACATCTCAAAGACAGGCAAGATCAATAAGAAAAGAAGATCACTGCTGGAGAAACTGGGGTTTGCTACCCCAAAGGAACTGGGGTAGGCCTGAAAGGGGTGTGGGGGATTAGGAGTACCAGGAAGCCCCCCATTTTGTTGCCATTTCGCATGGCAACAAAAGCACATGTGCTAACACACTACCAAGGTCAGAGCTGAATGGCTCAACACTAACGAAAGAGCTGTCCAACTGGTCCCTCCCCATGTTTTTCTTGTTTTTAATCTCGATTCATTTGGCCCTTTTTTCCCCTCGCTAAAATCAACATAATTAATAAAACTGCTTGTAGCAAAAGTGATCACAGCTTGAACTTGGCTGGCTTGTTTCTACACAGCTCGGTCTTTCATGATGAAAGAAGTACAAACAAGAAGGGACATTTCTAGTGCAGTGGCCAGAAAGCTGGCAGGGCCTGACAATGAGGCATCTCAGAGCATCCCAGTCAATCTGTTGTCCCGTGTGCCAATCAATTAGGGCTAACAGATGCTGGAAAAGTTCAGTACAATATGTCAGATCCTATTGAGGTTTTGACTATGCCCCCAACACTGACCTTACCATGCTCTTCTTAAAGACAACTATAAACTTTGTCTGGCTTCATTGTTAGCAATGAAAGCTCTTGCTGACTTTGCTATAATTCCACAGAATTGTCCAGTGAGAATATAATCTGTGTTTTGAATTACAAGAGGTAGGCTGTTTATCACAGTTGCTTATTATGAAAAAAGACCAAGACAACTGATTCGGTAAAAGAGGGCTTATTTTAAAACAAAAGTGAAGTGAGAGGTGCTCAGCTACAAAATCCTAGCCTAGGTTGGTAATTACACCATAGCTAGGTTGGTCATTACACCATACTCCCCATACGAACTTGCATTTTTAAGGTTGCCCTGAGCTGGCCTGAATGCTGCTGATACTCCAAACTAACAGTAATGCCAGATCACAAACACACATCAGCAGGCAGAACTAAGGCCTGTCAACCAGTTCTTCTCCTCTCTGGAAGATTAGTATTTTGTCTAGATGAAATGTTTCTTGGTTGCCTCCACCTCCCTGTCTTGTCTATGACAACCAAACACAGCCTTGGTTATTCAAGATATTTGAGGCACCTGAAATCTGCTGCTAATCACTGGCTTAAGAAACTGGACATGTTTAGCCTCTGCTCTAAGGCGGATCACAATGCACCTTTATATACAGCACCCTGTTATTCATCTGCCCTCTTCTCTTCTTGCTTGCGGGCTCTGGGAAGTCTCCCTGTTATCTCAGCTTTTTATTCTAAGTGGCATTTAAGTAGCTCTAGAACTCAGAAGCTTTGGATAATTGAGATTTGGGGTACTGTTACCTTTTTTTTTTTTTTTTT
>VZSG01000719.1:24283-123134 GCA_013398315.1 Nothoprocta pentlandii
AAAAAAAAAAAAAAAGAATTATTCTCACTAGAAAAGCAGGTATAATCCAGGTAGTCCAGGTTTCAGAGTATTTATTTAATGTTTCCCTACAAACTGTTCTTGCCAACGTGCTCCTAAGTTCTGACTGCCCCACAACATTCTGGCTATTTTTAGGGCCGAAAAGATGGCAGGACTACAGCTTCCCAGAATGGACAGGGCTAGTGCTAGTTAGATTTGTTCCAGTCAGACCTAACAAGTCTTAAAACAGTAAGGCAGGATCCTGTTCCCTGCAGTGACGCTGCTCACAAGGAGGCACAGGAAAGGCTCCCAGAGACGAGACAGGCCGCCCTCACACGCCAGCAAACACTGTGGTTCTCAAAAGAGAACAGCAAACCTCCTCTCAAGGCCAGTCACTAGAGATTCAGAAGGAGCCTGTCCCCACAAGCCACCGTGCTGGTCTACAGCAGCAGCAGCTCCAGCTCTGCATCCCTGACTTACCAAAGGACACAGGTTCCCTGAGTAAAGCTGACCAAGACACAGGCCCCAAGCTAGGAGGATCACAGACCTTGGGGAAAGGGGTGCTGTGCTACAATCATCTCCCACAAGTGGCTTTGTGGAAAGTTTTGTTGACTGCTGGCAGTGGTTGTTTTGAATCTCTGGGTTCACTGAAGAAAGAGGGTCTCAGATAAATGACTCATCCATAGAGGAGGTATCATGTGAAGACAACCCGGGGGAGCAGACACAGCAGGCACAAGGGCAGGACAATACTACTGCACAGACCCCGTGATGCCAACATGCTTTCTGCTCTTAGTAAGAGCCAAACACAGTTGCTCAGGCGCAGTAACAGTAGCAAGAATGAGAAAACTCTACATAGCTTTGATCTGAAACAGCTTCTTGCTTTAGAGAGATTTCTGCAATATTTGCTTTGCCAAAATGCATGAATGGAGCCTCAGTTTCCCTCAGTATCTCATTACTCTCCTTCAGTGTGCTTTCATGCAACAGAGATAGGGCAGTCCCTGCAGAAGGGGGCTTTGGTAATAGAGGGGGAAAAAAAAAAAAAAAAAAAAGACGACACATTTTCATGGCAAGTTTTAGATGTTTCCAGAAACAACTATAATGTTAGAGGAAAAAACAACACTAAGCATGACACCAATGCAGAGCTGCTTCTGTTCTGTTGTTCCTAATTAACTGTATTCTTCACTGGCATACAGCCATGGGTCTGCAGCCCAAGGCTTGTTCTTTAACCCCCAGGATTGCTGCCATTTTCCACTCTGCCAGCCAAATGAGCACTGCATGAACTCTGCTTCAGCAAGTGAACTCAGCAAGTTCCTTTATTCTTCTCTGACCCTGTTCAAATGGTTGTTAAAACAGCCCACCACTGCCCTACCCTGTGAGAATTTCATGCCTTGGTTTCTTATGACTCCGGCAGCTTTTTCTTCTCCATGAAACAAAAGCAAGAGACTTGCATTCTGCAACCCTACTACTCTCTTACTATTGAAGATCTTCGCCATTTGATCACTTACTTTATTCACACTCAAAAGAGCCCACTCTCGAGCCACTGATGTGGGACAGTCCACTCCTCCTGTGGTACCTCTGCAAAGATCAGGGCCTGTCTAACAGAAGGGTATGATGTCATGCTGGCTGCTCTTGTTAAGGCAAATAGAAATATAGTCTGCCCCTCTAGATACTGTTTTCAAAATCTTAAAGCCGTCTGGAATCAAAAAATGTGTTAACATCAGGAATGCATTAATACCATACCCATATTTACAATTATGTATTTTTTAAAAATTACACAAACCTACCTTAAAGGACAGGCCACAAGGCAAAGTTAGCACCTTGTGGAAACAAGGTCGGTAGCTTCTCAACAAACAAGGTATAGAGCCACGAGTCAAGATTTGCCTCCATTCACCCTCTGCTTAACCTTCTAGCAATCAGCAAAGTCTTCTACACCTCGGCTTAATCATCAGTAAATTGAAGATCATTAGCACAGGCTTCACAAGGAGGGAGGCACATCTGCAAAGCTCAAATAAAACAGTATTACTGAGAGCAAAGTACTCATTACAGCTGAGAAACACAAATAAATGTTCATGAGAAGCAGGAGCGAAATCCTCTGATTCACAACTCAGAATTAATTTCAAAATGATTTGATTCAGCTGATTTAAGCTCCGTTTCTTGTTTAATTCACCTGAGTCTTTTAAGCAGAAGGCATTGGTGTTTTTAATTCTCTTATCATCTGTGTTGGGGAATCAGACTCGATTTATCTCAACTCAGAGTATTACAAAATATCCTGTTAAAGGACAAAAGGCTGGAATGAAAATACATTGTTTTACTTCAATGAAAGAGAACAAAGTCACTTAATCATTTTATAAAATCACACTATTTATTCAAAGCTACTCTTGCTGTGCTTTCTTTTTTTTTTTTTTTTCCAGAAGTAAGGCTCTCTTTGCAAGCGCTGTCACCAAATTCACCTCGCTTTCCAACAAAGTGCCTTGCATTACAGGAGGTATCCTGAGGCCAAAGGAAATGCAGGGTGCAGCATGATGCTGTGCGGCTCTGCTCACGGGGCTGTGCACTACTGCTCACAGGAACTGTCTTTGCTGACACAGGAATGACAGGTTGTATGAGGTGTCTGCTCTGCACTTACCTCTACAACCTCTCCTATCCTCCAATGCACGGCAGAGCTTCTTTTGCCACACCAGCCCATCTGAGCCACTGTCAGCTTAGGGAAGTTTGAACAGTTTTTAGGTGACCTGTTACAGACAGCGTCCCGGCACAGGATAAACAGTGGACTATGGGCAAAACCTTCCTCAACCATGTACTACTACTGGTCTTGTTGCTTTGACATCTTTGGTGATCAGCAGCTCAGGTCAGCATGGAGCTCTGAAGGAAGGAGCTCTGAAGGAAGGGACATACAATCTTCCTTCTATTCTGCTTTGCTTCTTCTTCTACCTCTCCACTCACACCTCCAACCTTTCTCCCCAGTTTTATGTTCTCTCCTATAGAAATATGACAGTTTTAACTGTCCAGGGAAGAGTAACAAGTTTTACCAGAGTGCATAAACTTTTCTTAGCTTCTGGCTACCAGCGGTTGAGGTTCCCAGTGGCTTAGCCAGAAACAGTGCCTGGACGATGCTTTGCAATTGCCACTGATGGAGCTGCAGTCCACAACTTTGTCTAGTGAGCCACTAAATTAATTATCACAAGATTCTAATGAGGTAGAGAGAAGAGGTGCAATGAGTCTTGTCACTCTGAGAGGAAACGTGGAGGGAAAGAACATGTGACTTGTGCAGAACCACAGAAAGAACTAGGGTCAAAGGTGACAAAAGAACTCCAAGGTCCTGTGCACTGACTATGTCTCATTTAAAGATAATTCATATTTAACAGTAAAGAAAGAATCCAGAGATGCAGACAGAAGAAGAGAGAACTCTGTACAAACTACTAACCAAAGCAGTGACAATATCAGGAATCTCTCCTAAGACTTCAATGCAGTCCTTTAGCCTTCGTATTTGTCTAAACACACTCTCCAGAAATTTAGAGGTAACGTTAAACTGTTAGTGGGATGGAGAATGTCTGTTTCCCAATATTTTCTTTTTAATGTTTGCTGTTTGTATCATACAAGAAGGAAAACATTAAACACTTCATGTGAAATCCTCCACCACATGCTCTGCTGTAACTGCATGGAAGTTGATAATGCCTTAGAAGACAAAAGTCCACGGAGACCAAGACAGAGAGCACAGATCAGCACCTCAGTGCTTCAGAAATAGTGACTATCTATCAGAACCCATCTGAGCTGGACTTGTTATGCCAGAATGGTGTGAAAGAGTTTTAGCAGTGCCTCTTCAAAGGTCTGGAGCCAAGGAACTGTGGAAATAAATGGAACAGGTCTAAAAACACGGAACATCTAGAATTATTACAAGCTATTGCAGCTGGCACAAATGTGTTACTGAAGACACTGAAACACTCAAAAAAAGAAAAGGTGGGAAAGGTGTTGAAAATCACAGCAGTTAAAAGATATGGGGGGAGGGAAAGAGAGAAAGAAAGGCAAATGTTCAGAGCTTGAAGCTGTCCAATATTCATCTTGGAAACAAGTGCAGCCCATTAACTGTGAATCTGTGTGATGTCCAACACCTTCCTCCATTCAGCTGCTAAGCAGAGAGCGCCCACTAAACTAGTCTAAGCCCACTGCAGGCACAAGGGAGTTTACATGTAACTGAGCCCCCCTGCCACCTGCTCGCCAGGACGTATCATCTCCTCGGGGAGAACAGGGGCCACTCCTCCTGAAGCTGTATACGATTTATATCAATAACCTTTTGTCTCTCCTTGGTGGCAGCTTTCAGGGACACATACTGACTAATGTAAGCAGCCTCCAGACGCTAACCAGGGCTCCTGCTCTGCCTGCGTGACCCAACCCCTGCTTTGTAAAGGGAGTCCATGGCGGGTGCAGCTCTAGCACCTCCTGACATCACCCTCAAGGGCAACCCCTCTCTGTGTCCCTCCTTCTAGGGGTTCAATCATCATTACGTACACAGATCGAGAGATGAAGCCTTGAAGAAAAGGCATCAAAGCACTAGAAAATGATCAACTTCCTCCATGCTCACCCCCCAAGGTTGCACCCCTGAAGTACAGGCCTGCCTAAGTCTGGTATTTGCTGTATCCAGACTAGTTGTCACAGCAGTGACTGTGAGAGAGACTCGCAAGAATTAGGCCTAGGACCTTGTCCAGTAACAGCAAGTTATTGAAGCTGGGGTATTTTCAGGTCTTTGCCCAGAAACGTGAGATTATCTAACATTTACCATGGAAAGAAACAATGAATTTACATGTTTAACAAGTATGAAAATTTGCCTGAAATAGTAACTTGCTCATGCACCGGCAGAAACAACTTTAGAAAAAACAACTTTACTGATGCTGCAGTAAAGCCTGCAAAATGTTAACCAGTTGGCTAAAGGCCAAGGAAGCTGAGACTTCTGCATTGCACAGAGATGTGTTTAAACTTTCCACCCATAGAGAAAGTTCAACGCTTTATGAAACTGGAGAGAAAACCATCTTTTCCTCCTTTCCAGTTATAAAACATAAGACTATCAGACCACATGTGCACTGCCTCTTCCAACAGGCAGAATCTTGTTGTCACTAGACCCCGTGATTATCATGCTCAATATTAATATAGAGAGCCTTTACTGAGCATATTTCCTCAGCATTTTTCATTTACTGCTAAGGAAAAACAAACTAATTATGTTGCTCCTAATTTGTTGCTTTTTCTCCTGATTTCCTGATCAATCCCCCTAGCCTGCTGCCATGCAGTTTTCTTGTTATAAAATGGTATTATGCAAGCACAGCAAAACCATGCTTTAGACACAAAGGAATACAATTCTAAGCAAAAATCCAGATTTTAGGGAGATGCATTAGGCGACCCCAGAGATTCATTTCATTGTTATTTAATCATTATATTGCAGTAGCAGCCAAAATCCCCATGAAAGAACCCCGCTCATACTAGACATTGTATAAACAGCAAGCAAAAAAAGAATTTGTCTCTCTCAAGATTTTGCAATTTAATATCAAAAGTAGGTGTCACATATAAATAAGGAGGGAGAAAGTAACTTCAGCATAGAATCTCTAGCTGTGTTTAAAATGATTTTAAAAGTGTAGGACACAAATAAACAAACCAGTCCACCTCCAAAGTCCCTCTTAGTGATTTGCGCCAGGCTACAGGGCCCTGTCAGGCTGCAATAGCAGGACTGCAGCTGGATCCCTTCCTGCCCCGGGACAGGCCGATTCACACAGCAGCCCAGGGTGACGTATTCACAAACCTGCCCACACAGATGGAGGGAGGAAGGCTTGGGCACCCACTCGGACCTGGAAAAATGTACCAGAGAAACCAGTCTGAAATATAGGGCAGGGTGAGGGAGGCAGATACCAGAGGGAAGAATGTCCCAGTGGCCCACAAAGGAGACAGGGGAGGCCCTGTAAATGCCCAAAAAAAGAGAAAGGAAAAGTGAACAAGGGACAGCCCAAGTTCCATGAAGAAATCTGGCACGACAGTCTTCACCTTCCTTTGCGGAGGTGAGTACCAAGGCTATCTCTACTGAAACCCATAGGTAAATATGTAAGAAATTAAGAAAAGACTCTATGCTTTGCTATTTCTATCTTCAATGCCTACAAGCCACAGGCCATGCCCTTGCAACATATATATAAAATTTGCATGGAAAGTGCTAGAAAAACAATCTCAGTGATTCAGTGGTCATATAAATCAACATTTGTCTCTTGAGTTGAAAGTCTGAAAGTCAAAAACATACACAGCAGCCTGAAGAGCACTAAGAACAAATATGTGTTCTTGTCTAACTCAGTTAAGATTAACACTGTAAAGGCAATAAATTATCCAGGAATAATCTGAATGACTTGCATTCAAAAGTGCACCTTGCTAGGGGATTCAATCAAGCGTGAGACTTTTTCTTGCCAACTGCAGTTGCTGTGATCACACATGGACTATTCATAATGTTCTGTGGCACCTCCTATTAGCTAGGGTCCAAGGCCTCTTATTTCTTTTTATTTGTATTTATCTCACTTTGCATTATTTAAGCTTTGCAAATTTTGAAATTCAGTTACTGGATGATAAAAATTCTCCCTCACATTCCTCTTGCCCGCTCTCTGGCACACTTTTCCACAGGGACCTCAAGGACATATTTGCCTGACTAAAAGCAGATGAGTGAAAAATGGGCAGAATCTTCAGGAAATGACCCATCCAAATAAGCTATTTCCTTACATCATCTCTGTTTCTTTCCTTTAGGTAAAATTGCACCTTAGATTATTTGTTCTTTTTGCTAAGGGGAAAAATGTTAAGGGGAATATATATATTGTCCATTTTCATGCTGAATATAAATGCCTTAAAAGGTAAACCCAATAACTTACTTAATATGAAACAATATAGCCGATACAGTGGATCCAAGGGAGACGCCGAAAAAAGAAACGGGGAAATTGCCCAGCCATTGTGGTAGGAATAATGTACAAGATTTAGATTAAAGTGTAATTTATTGTCTTAGTCATATGGGGAACAGGATGCTAAATTGGTTCCTGGGATGAGAAAGCAGCTGCCACAAGCACCGTGCTCTCTACATGCAAATGAAGCAGCCTGGGCTGAAATGCCTCTTGCTGCTCAGACAGCATTTGATGCTTGAGTTTTGGAGGGCGATTTTTTGTCACCCATTTAGAAATGCTCTTGTAACCTGCACTCTCCATGCAGGGTGGGCATAAGCCTCTGCCACTGCTCGCAGCACACAGCATGTGAATGAGAACATGATGGCCAGTCTACAAAGCCCTTGTGAGGTCCAACCTGATCTCTGTAAGAAACTGTGCAAGTGCCCACCCCTGGGGACCCCAGAGCATCACCCCTCTGTCCACATGGGGCAGAACAAGACAGGCCAGGTAGTGTTTACACCCGCTTTGCACTGAAGATGCACTGCTTGAGAAACGTGACCCTCTCATTCTAATGGGCAATTTGTTTGTTTCTGTTTTCTGAAAAGCCTCTGAGAGACTTTTTGTATGTACACGTTCTTCTGGGCTTTTGTTATAGAGATCAAAGGTCAGAGGAATGCACCTTGCCCTGGCAGTGGAAGATGCTCATGGGAGCTTGCCCAGAATTCCAGCTCACTTCCTGGAGAAAAAATGGAAGAAACTATTCCCAGCACAGCATTCATCTGACGCATGACGCCAGGGAAGCAGCCCTGAGCACTGCCCTCCTCCGAGCAGACTGATGCTCAGCTACAGGCCCAGGGCAGCTACAGGTTACAACCAGATCCCGTTGGCTGCTCCATGCAAACCCGGCCCACCAAGCGAAACACCCTGGCGGGAGCTGCCGGGTCGCTGCTGCTGCAGCTGCTGCGCCCCGCTCCTGCCGGGCGCAGGAAGGGTGCCACGCGACAAGGTCATCCCAGGCAGCCAGGTCAGCACCTGCCAGGGCGGCGCAGGCTCAGCCGCAGACGGCACGAGGCCTCAGCCCAGATGCCGCCGTCTGAACACTCCCGGGGCAGACTGCAGGGTAGCGGGCTGCGACGTACACAGAAGCTCTTAATATTTTTCCTCTGCCTCGCAGGGTCCCCTCTGCCATGGAATAAGCTGCAGAGCATGGGAAATGCACCAGGGATTACATCCAGAGAATCTCACAGCTTCAAAATTCCTCTGATTTTTAAGTATTAAATCTCCCAACAACTACATTGTTATTTTTTTAGCAGTAGCAGCAGCAAATACAGCAAGGAAGAAAAAAAACCCTCATTTTCTTTAAAAGCACAGACCTTAAGCAGTGCTCATTTCAGAGTGACGCTGTTATCTTTTATACGTTTGCTTTTCTTTGTTCCTTCTGTGCTGTTTTATTACCTCCTTCTACCAGCCATATCCAATGGCTTTTTAAACTCTGCCTCCAGCCACAAGGAATGTAAGCAAGTATAGCTGAAGTAAAATGACATCCATGCCTCCATTCACTGCGCACTGCATGTCTGCTGAGTACTTGCAGGGAAATTCTTTTCCTTTTTTTTTTCCCCCAGTACAAATCCCAAGGCAGCTGAGGTTACACAACCAGCTTCATACTTAGTTTAAAATATGTCTCAATTTATAAGCTATCTGCAGCGCTCATCATCAACTGAGAGGGCCACAAACAAGAAAATTCACAACACAAGTGAAATAATCAGGGCTCAAATGAGCACTCCAGTTTGAGGCAAGATCCTGGGTTGATCAAAATGCTCTCTAAGTGGTTCCATATAAATGAACAAGACAATCACACCACAAACCAATTATTTAGGCCAAATGGCCCCGTTTCTAAAGTTAATGAAATGTTTTCTGGCTCAGGAAGTCCTGAGCTGCAAATCTTTAGCGGGTAGTGGAAGCATCGTTTGGCTCTTGCCCTGTTCTTCTCTCTTCCTCAGGCATCTGCTTTGGCCTCTGTCAGAGAGGAGCTAGGGGGGCTCCTGGCCTGAGCCTAGACCATGTTACTGAGCTCCTGGGCACAGCACGAAGGGCCTACAGGTAGGGGCCAGAATCAACTACGGAAAGCCAAAGCTAGGGGCCAGCTCAGTTAAACACCCTCTCCTTCCCTCACAGAATCCTTTTACCACAAGTTACTTCATTTATTTATGTTCCCATCCATGCAGGAAGGAATATGTTGATATGATGGGAAGACTTGTTACTGAAAAAGTAAAAAAAAAAAAAAAAAAAAAAAAAAAAAAAAAAAAAAAAAAAAAAAAAAAAGTGGATGTGTAAATGCATTACAGAATATGAGCATAAATGATACCACTGAAAGGAAATGCTGGACTCATGGAAATCAGAGCTTCCATCTCTGAGAACATATAAAAACGAACACATTTCTATCCCCTGATGACAATCACAGAGCAAATGCTATTATTTGTTTGTACAGTGAAGACTAGGCAACTTACGTCTCTCAAGATTTCCACCAAAACATGTTGATTTCCTTTGGGATTTATATTTGCAGTTTTTCTGATTACATTTCAAGGCATATTATGTGCTTTAAAAACGCAGTCTAATTTCTTCATTTTTGTGAGGCCCCACAAGGATTCCTACGTTTATCAAAAGTAGAGATGGAAAGATTTATCTTACCATCTGATGAGTCCCCCACCAGGACAGGATGACTTAGTAAAGCATATTTCCAAGGCCTTGTGTTGTGTAGTTTGAAGTAGCATGGCTTGTTTGCAGCGAAAACTTCTTAATTTAAGAGGTTTCACTTTTATAGACCAGCCTCAACATAAGTGGGCAGCGATAGTGGTGATTTTTTTTTTTTTTACTGTGTTTTTCGAAAACTTCTGCCACTTTCCATGATTCTGAAAAAAAATGCAGAATTGCTGAAGAGCCCCATGTCTCTGCATTAAGCCACAGGGGTTAAACTGGAGAGACTTCAGCTCAGTGATACCTTGTTTTTTTAATAATTCCTATTTACCTTGCTAGGCTATCTGCAGAGTAAAATCATCAGGCTTTGTCCCTCAGAGCTTTCAGGCTAGGGGAATAAATTAGAGCAATAAAAAATAAAAAATTAAAAAAAATTAGAGCACTGAAGCAAAATCTGTTGTTACCCTTTTTTCCCTTAGCATAAGGCCCTTTTTAATTGCTATTATTTTCTTTCAAATTTCCTGTAACTGATTAAAAATATTTCTCTTTGCTTTTCTGTTCTTTTCTTTTTTATTATTATTATGTTTGCAGATAAAATCCTTTCCACGGCAGGAAGAAGAGCAACAATTTGCCAACTCAAGCTGCATTTACCATCTGGTACCCAAGACCTTAGCAGACTGCCTGCTCCATCAGTGCAACAATTCTGTATTGTTTTAATGACCCCACGCTCAGATCTGAAGATCAGCAAGTTGGACTCAGCTGACAGATTTGGACATTCACCTCCTGCAGTAATCAGCAATTCCTCAGCTGTTGTCACCAATTACCACACCATTGATCACAGGCTGGCAGCAAACAAAGAATACGATTTCAGAAAACCAGCTTTCTCTCCTCTTTTTGTTTTTGTCTTTTTTTGTAGCTTCCGTAATTGGGTTTAAATGGCTGCAGTGCCAGATGGATGTAAGCTGCGCTGAGTAAGATGACATAGTTCCATTTCCCTAGAGAGGGCAGGGAGAGGAGGGAAGTTCTCTACTCACATGACTAAAGCAAAAATTTCCAAAGGAACTGGCAATTCGGAGAGCTGTGTTAGGCACCTTAAAGGAAACGTATTATCCAAAGGAAGATGTTGCAACATATCACAATACATGACAGTGCTATTTAGGAAACTAGGCTCATCAGTGATTGCCTCAAACATTAGACCTCCAGGGTGGTGGAACAGCAAGTGAAATGAAGCACAGATTTGCCATGTTGCCCCCTACAGCCTGAAAAGCATGGTATGCAAGGGAATGAGTACAGCTTCATTCCCCCCATGAAGTGGCTGCTGGCACCTAGAGGGGCACCCACATAGAGACTTACTCCTAGGAGGGCAAATTAACCTGAGAACTGAAGATAGAAACTAGTGACAGCCCAGCTAGACCCTTTACCTGGAATTCCTTGTTACCCACATCTACTTCTACCTCCGGCGGCTACTCCTGACTGGGAACCATGTCTCTCCCTTCCTCCATCCCCAGAGTAGCTCATCCCCTTTCCAATATATATTAAAGTGCAAATCCTTAATAAGCAAAAAAGACAGGCTCATTTCCAGGTCCTTTTTTTCAAAGCTCCCATCACTGGTGTGTTGCTGAAGAAAGGTAGAGAGCTGAGACATCTAGAGAGCACCTTGAGGAAGGGGGCACCCCAGCTATTCCCAGTCAGGACATTCCCTTGCAGAACACTGTTAATAGGCACATGCACCTAGTCTACAGCTAGACTAGGTGACAACCACTTCTCAAGAATATGTGCAAGTTCTCTGTATAGGATGAATCATAAATTAACCAGCTTCACTTTGCCACCTTTGCCACACGATAAGGAGCAGAGATGACAACAGGCACACATCAGGGACACTTTTATCCAGAACTGTCGTGACAATTTCTTCCATCACAAAACCTTCATTAAGACTGATAAATAAAAGCTAAAAGGGAGAAACTGCCTGAAAGTAGGAAAGGCAAATTTCAAGTCACAAACTGAATCTTTGCTCCGATCCACAGGATGACCAACTCTACAAGCATCCAGGAGAGTTTAACAGGGCTGGTTATGAAGCAAGGGAGTCCACAACACGAGGGCTTTGACACACTGATAGCAATAAAGATAAGCTCTGAGTGAGATGTTTGCAGAGCTTAGCTATGAAAACAGGTTCAATAAACAGGTCGTAGTGCAGCGAGGTCTCTGGAGAAGAGAATCTCCAGCAACACTGACAGCAAAATAGGTGAAATCTAACAGCTTTTAAATATTGCATGGAACAAACTCTTACGTAATTCTTACTAGGTTTTTCTAAATATTACGCATTGCTGTGCCCTGTATATTTTATAATGCCATTGTTTTAATTAAAATGTGATCCAATTTATGACTTGGTGGAACTTGCAGCTTTATATAGATCCTTTACGATTCAGCCAGTATACAACTGCTAAGCAAAGCCTGGGCCGGGCAATGGATGGAGCTCTGCTCCCAGACCTGTGACCAGCCCCAATGACCTTAGGCAAACTCATCAATCTGCAACACGTTTTTTTCTATCTGTAAAAGAGATATAAATACTTTCTTACTAATTCATCTCACTGAACAGATCTGGAGAACAGACAGCACTCGGACACTTCCCATTTCCAAACCTCCCGTGCAACCTCACTTTTGCCAGACTTCCTCAGTGAATCTAGCTACTTTGCATTTATACATATTTCTTCCTGCCCTTTCCTAGCTGTTCTAAAACCGATCTCCTTGGTACAGGGACATTTTGTTCATAGGCACACCTGGCAGCTGGCAGGACATTATGAACACTTCAGTAAAAAAAAAGTAAGAGAAGTGAAATGTTGTATATGCTGGGTCTCTGCCCTTCTTGGCCTACTTGTTTATGATGCTTAGGCTAATTATTCATGAGTCTGAACTAAATCTAAGTACCAACCAACCTCAGCTTTTAGAGATCCAAATATGGGTATTTGGATCAATTCATTTTGCATGACCTTCATCACAGAACCACCACCAAGGAGAGGAAGGCTAAAATGTGGGTATAGGTGTGAATTTTGAGTCATCTCTTGATTCCTTTAAATCATCCTGGAAACACAGAAACTGGCACATAAAGTTGTCTTGCTTTTTCTGCTCATCACTGAATGATACCAAATGAAAGCATTTGGACACCTGGCAAGAACAATATTTTGCAGATTATGCTGCTAAATGGGAGGCTATCAAAGCTTACCCATGGTTATCCAAGTCAATAGCCTAATCAAAACTAATTCTTTTCCCTCAAACTCCTAAATCACTGTAACAGAAACCCTGTTTTTTTTTAACAGTGGTGTTTGGATTAACCTACCACAACAGAGAGTTAAGGATGACCAAGGGATTTATAAAGACCAGTGTTAATATTTCTAAATTAGAGCTGTAATACAGTTGTATATAAAGTTGGTAGCACAGACCAGCTAAACCCATGTCTTCTAACTCTCAACAAGCTGTGCCAGTCATTAGCTTACCACTATAAACAAAGTACTTTCTGGCTTGCAGATGTATACGCAGCCACTTAGCAGAGAAAAGCACTCATGTAACAGTGAACTGCACAAGTAACTAACAGAGAATACACATTCCCTACATTAGCTGGTCATAAAAACGGCCTGTCTTCTCAGTAACATCCATTCAGACTTGACACAGGACAGGTCCTGGTTATGCAAGCCTTCTATACTGCTACTGAAATATTATTTCATATCATTCACTTCACTACATGGCCTGGAAATAATTTTCTGGAAGATTTTTGATTTTTTTTTTCCCCTTTTAAAAGACGGGTAGTCCCAGAATTAGATAGTGTCAAAAGATGGTTACATAAAATGCAACATCAGTGCACATGTTTTCAAGAAACGGCTCTCAGATCTCTTTGGGATTCATGCAGCTGTTGGTAGACACACTATGAATCTAAACAGACTGGTATTGCACCATTGCAATGTGGGATGAACAAATGAACAGTGGAACTGGAACTTCCTCTTCCTCTGCAGCACCCAAAGCACGACATGCAAAAGACAAAGGAAAAGGGCACTACAGTGCCAGCTCAGACTTGCATGAACCTGGCAGCCTCCTCACAGTCATTCTGATTGACATTAGCTGCTAAAGTTACTGGATTCCTAGCTGGGTATAAGGAAAATAGAGCAGATTGCAGCCCAGTCACCTGCAGCCCTTAACTGCATACACTGAAGAAAGCAAAGTAAGGCCACAGGGTCCTGGGAATCCAGCAGAAAGGCTTGTGCATAAGATCAGGGAAAAAGGAATCCCCATACGGAGCACCTTTCAGGCAGATGAATCCCCACAGTAGTTCTGAGAGTTACATCCCTGACTCTTCAAAGTCCAGCCACTGGGACACAAAAAAAAAAATCCAAAGGGGATGGCAGTCCCTATCCTGCAGATCTCTGATGGGCCACAGCAGAGAAGGTTACACAAGTTCTCCTATTTTCTCCTCAGACCATTTCACTGCACCAACTCCTGATGCTTTGAGCAGCCCTCAAAGTCTGGGGAAAGGCAAAGCTGGAGACTAATTATGGGAAGCCAACCTGCACACAGGCAAGGGTTTTCTGTAGGACCCACCCTCTGTCCATTTGTCCTGGTTTGCTCCAGCTAAACCTTCATCTCAAGGTGTTCCAAGATTTGACTAAGAGGATGGCTGGAGGACAGGCTAGGAAAACCTCCCTTTTAGTTTTAATTCCAAGTCCAAAAGCTGCTTTTGTTCCCGAAGGGACGTGTTACAGTATCTGCAGCACTGTCCTGCCCAACCAGGACACCCAGCTAAGCAGCCATGTGGCCGATGGCCTCCCCTCGCAGAGTGACCCGCGCCCACTTTCATTTCTAGATCAGTGCATGGCATCACCCCTTCAGAATTTACATCGCTGTTATCCATCCCATTAAACTACATTTGATCAGATTAACTAACAACAGCCTCTGTTTGCCCGTGAATGCCAGCATTAACTGTAACACAAAAGGAGCACAGGCCTAAGCCCATTTTTTATTCAGAGAGCAAACCTGTCAGCGGAGCAGGAGTGTTGATGTCATCTTCTGACTCAGGGACAGTGCCTGTTCCTGGTATCACCCTGCATTCCAACACTATCAGCATCCCCTCTCCAAATCTCACATATTATTTGCTCATTGTCATTAGAATTTGCTTGGAGGAAGAAAGGAGGAACATGGTGACATCACTTGCTTATTCACAGATCGCTAGAGGAAGGATCATGCCCAAGAAAGGCTTGGATGGGGAGGGAACAGATGTTCCTTGTTCTCTCATAGAGTATTCAGAGAGTGTGCAACACACACTCACAACCTTTTAAGGGAAGCAGCTGTCTGCCCAGTGGCTACTTCTGAACTCATGAACTGCAATTTTCTGGCCCTCCAAGGACATGCTTAACCTCTCACAGGGAAAAAAAAACATTTCTAGAGACAATCAGCAAGAAAGAGGTTCCAGTGAAATGCAAAGTCGCTTGTAAATAAATAAAATATGAAGATTCCTCAGGGCTAAACCCCAGCAGTGGCTCCCACAAGGGAAGCCAGCAGCATCAACGCGAACACGTGAGCGACAGCAGGGAGGCCGCCACGCGGCCCTGCGCGCCGCCGGCTCCAGCCTCGCAGCCCAGGCCTGCAGCTGGAGACAAGCTGCAGCCCCTGGAAAACAGGAGGCATCACAGTTCATCAGCTCATCTCCTCCCCTCCTCGGCCCACATGCTTTCTGCTAACAGATGGACATGGTATCAGAGGCATTTGGTATCAAAAATGGTTTGCTTATGAAACGTTCTGTACAGAAGTATTTAGCACAGCTTGGCATTAGGGAAGACAAGTGGATACTTCAAGTTTTGCAGTGGTTTTTCCTTTCTGAATAGCTGTAACTCTTGGTATCAAACTTCCACAGCAAGATCACAGCACTACAAGTTTAAAACTATTTTGTTGTGGGTCAGCTGCTACATTAAGTTTAAATGCATCTTTCCAGTAGTCTTTAATACCAAGAAGCTTCTAACAAAAAACAACCCCAAAAATAAAATAAATGGAGTTGAAGCAAATTCTTAAAAAAAAACATAAATGAACATTCAGAGGTTTTCCTTAGTTTATCCTGGTTGATGGGAGGAGCTCTTGAGCATGCTTGTGTTAGCCAAAAAGAGAGAAAATTAATATGAAGAAATGTGCTCGTATTTTTAAGGCATATCCTTAACATATCTTCTCATATATTATTCCAATTTTTATCATTTCCAAGGCCAATCAAGATGGAATCTCTTCTCCGTGGCAACACTGCAAGATCAGAAATTCGTTTATTTCTATTAGGGAAAAAAAAAAAGAAGCCAGACTATTACAATATTCCCTCCCAAGTGAACATACCGATTTATCCACTCTTGGCTGGATAAAATAACATTCAGCCATCATAAATTACCACTACAAAACTTAAATAGAGTAAAACCAGCCTGAACCTTTCAACTCAATGGTAAAGTCAAAGTCCTTCTTGCCAGACAGTGCTGACCCTGCCAGTGAAATGCTGGGCCTCCAACATGGAGCACAGCAGTGCAGCTCCTTCAGGATGACCAGACATCCAACGGCACAAGGTCAAGGGAGGCCCTCAGCAACACCAAGCTGCATTTTTTAAAATTTCTTTCTGAAAGTGCTGCCAACTGAGTGGTCTAGTGCAGAGAAGGAGGAACGCTTTTAATAAGAAAAGGGATTTTGTTTATTTTGTTTTTTTTTTTCCCTCTTCTTTCTCAGCTTGATGGCAACTGCCCAGAGAGCACGTGCAGAACAGCGAGCGGAGCTTGCCCACCCTCACCTCCCTTCCACTGGAGATTGCCCACCCCAAACCTGGGCAGCAGCTGCTGCAGTGCCTTGTGCTGACAGGGGCGTCCTGCTCTGCCTTTCCCTCTGGCACTTGTGCTGGCAAGAGTGCAACTGCCTCTGGCTCCAGGCCTGGCACGTGATTCAGGCAGCTTAAGTCTTTCACGATGTCTCTTTCCTTCTGCTTGCTGATTAGTTTGCTGGCTTTCATCTGCTTTCCAATAAAACCGTGCCTAAAACCCTCCCTGGGATTTCTATCAGGCTTCTACCAGCACAGAGGGCAGGAAGTCTCATTTCAACATATTTGTGCTCTGAGCTTCCCAGAGCCACCATGCCAAGGCTGCTGGGCCAGTCCCATGCATTAGGAGAAGCAGTGACAGCTCTGCCTCCCTAACACCTCTGTGATGCTTCCTGCAGGCCCCACTCACACCTCACACAGTGGAAGGGACAAAAGCTGCACTGGGTTGTGCTGCACACAGGGAAAGAAACTTTCCTCCATCTCATAACTGAAAAAAAATGAGATCTGGGTCTAACTTTCCTTGGTCTACAGAGCTAAAACCATTACAGTCCATAAGAAAAAAAAATAAAAGAGAATTCTCACTATAGTATCTGTCCTGAGCCACCTGAGCCATACGGAAGAACGGGAACAAATGTTAGTAAAATGTTATGGGGCACGTGTGTATCAAACATACCCCAAAAGCACAGTCCCCTCTCCCTGGCCCTTCCCCCTGCCATAAGACGTCTACAAGCCTGGAACCTTGAGCTCTGCCTTTTGGGCATCAGGAAGCCACGAGAAGAATCACAGTGCTGATGACCAGGATCCCAGCACATTGTGGACTGTTATGATCCAACACAGACAGAGAGGAACCCAAGAAGGAGAACACAATAAATGCTGTATTTTACCACTAGAACAACATGCTTCTGCCAGTGATATGATACAGTTTCACACAGCCTGACTTCACAAAGAATAGACATAAAAATAGCAAAATAAATTCCGGTTTCATCTTTTTCATATTGGTGGTGCAATCCACTCTATGAAAAACTGGTAGCACCCAAGGCTGATGCAAGATGCAAATTTACAGACTTGTGGACTTTATATCTAAAAGAAGAATCAGATCTGACTCGCAGCCAAAACCATAAAATTAATTTGATTCAGATTCTAGTGAGAAATCTTCACTCTTTGCTTTCTTGTGAATTTTTACATGTTGCAAAGCCTACAATTTCCTGATTACATTACTTTTCACAGATTTATTTTCAAGGTTGAAAAGTTTCATCCCAACTCAAAAGAAATATAGAGAGTGAAAACCTTTCTGTTGCTTTCTCTTCTTCTGAAGGGCTACTGTACCCAGCACTTGCTTGGGCAATCCCTGTAACTCACTGTGATTCAGAGCCAGGCTCCTCATGGAAACTTTATAGCTAGCTCCTCTCTCACAGAGACATAAATCCATGCTGTGGGTTTCAATACCTGAGACTGGAGCCTTTAGATCAGGAATTATATTCTGATTTCCTTATCAAGATCCCCCTTTTATCAGAACTAATTTTACATGGGCAGCAGCCACCCCAAAAGTCTCTCTTCCGCTGACTCGGGAGCTACAAAATTCAGATCAACATTTGGATTTTGAATAGGTCCTGGTTTGAAAATATTCAGGATTTGCCTCTGCCTAACAGTTGGGTTGCATGTTTGGATTAATGGATGTCTTCTTGTTTTACAAGTTAGGTATGGACACAGGCTGTGAGCTCTGCCATTCCTATTTACTGAGCCCAGGAACTCTTTACACATATAGTACTCTGGCTATATATATTTCTTCAGAGAAGTCTTAAAGCTGAGCAGAGGCCAAGTGTTTGCAGATGGGTTTTATGCCACAGGACAGCTCAATGACCGGCCCGACACAGCTCTATCCACAAACACCTGCCTCCTCGAGGATCCATTTTTGTGAGGAAAAGAAAAGGAAAGAAAATAGGCAGTTTAAAGCAGCAGAAGAAAAAGCAGCACTGACAAGTATGAGCAACTGTGTGCCCAGCACCACCTCTGCCTCTCAGCAAACCTGCCTGGCCACCAGCTTCCTTATTTGCAGAGTGCTTCACTTGAAGGACCCCCAACACTGTCAAATGTGAGTTTCCATTTACCTGGCACATTGCCCTCAAAATGCCAACCTCTAAGGTGCATCCTCAACAGAACTCAAAGTGAGCATTAAATAGGACGCAGCGCTCAGCCTGGTCCTGCCAAGCAGTGCTCCATTCACCCGCAGGATTTTCTATTTCTGGGCTGCTCAGGAGGACAACAGATGGGACCTCTAATTCAAAGGAAAATCTCTCTAGGCTAGAAACAACAAATTGGACCAGAATGCAAAAAGTAGACTTGTTACAGAGGTGGAGGAAAATGTACTTTCTGCTGGAAAAAAAAAAGAAGTAACAGATTGAGTCCAGATGGCAAGGATGGGTACTCTGGATGGCTTAAATGTCTCAAGAACACACTGCATTTGCCCTGCAAAAGACCCGAACCATTGGATCCATCAAGAAGGCAAAATTAAGCCTGAAGTTAGGTTCTTATCTTGAACACCAAGAATTGAAATTGGCTACTTCCTATCAGCTCAGAGAAGGAAACTTCTTTGCTGTGTCACCAACATAACTGCCCGAGAATGTTCTCCTGATGTCTTCTGAAGGAAAATGCGGTCATTTATATTTTATTTCAAATGAGGAATCAAAGTGAAAGATCTTGTTCCAGGTCTCGTTGACCCAGTTGAAACACTCAGCCGACCCAATTGAAAATACTCCTGTTAGGTCAATTTTTCATTAATCTGTCTGCCTCAGCCACCCACCCTCTCAGAGGAGTCGTGTCTCGCATCCTTCCTTTTCCCCCTCATCTTCCCTTCTTCTGTGCTCCCTGCTCGGATCTTGTGTGAGCAGATGCCGTGACGCATCCTCCCTCACCGAGCTGCTGCTGTGCACCATGCTGGTGCATCCAGGCACAGACTGGAGGGGAGGCCTAACTGGGAGGGAGGCCTAAAACTCATCTAGAGGATATGGTCAAAATGAGCTGAAACAAAATGCTTTGACTTTCCAAATGGAAACAATTTGGAACATCTGATAAATTTGCAATAAATTCTAGTACTTTCACCAACCATTAGACCAAAACCCACTTTTGAAATGGTCATTTCCCACAGGAATGATATCTCAGTCTATGAAAAAGCTGCTTCCCCATTGCTTCCTCTCACTGCTGCAATGCTCTGCCCCATCTACTGCCACAGCTCATGCCCTAGGCTGTATTTGAGTCATCTGAATGCTTCGGAGACAGTGGCAATACACCACCTCTTCCCAGGCTGGAAGCCTCCCCAGTCCCTGCTTCTTTGTTCCCACATAGTCCTGCATATGTCCCAGCCTGTACAGCATATTCCAGTACAGAGTGTGATAATTCCAGCAAAGAACTAATAATTCCATGCTGGACTGTCAGGCCTCCCAGCACGGCCAAGCAGAAGACACCAAGTGGTTGTGAAGCCCCAAAGGATTTCTGCCACTCAAGAGCCAGCTGCAGAACAACAGACAACTTGAAGTCTCAGGCTGCTGCACTCTTCTGCAGCCACTTCCACCTGGATAGGTCAAAAAATACCCAGGGATATTCACGAAATGTGGGAGTTTGCTGTGTTTCTTAGGGCTTAATAAGGGTAAAGAGCTTAGCGTAAGTAGATGATGTAGTATAGCGTAGGACATAGAGCATAGGGCATGGCACTCGGAAGATCTCGCAATGTCACGGAAGGTTAGGAGCATAATTAATTTACGCAGTTTACTGATAACCCCATGTCATACAAGGCAAAAAGTAGAAATTAGTCTCCCAATTGGGCATTAGGTGAGTTTCCGCATTCTACTGGAGTATGTAGGCAGACTGAACTGCGCAATAAACGCCCTTTGCCACATCCTCCATATTGGTGTCTGTGCTCTAGGGCCCTGGGGCGCGGACAACCCCAGGCCAGTCCAGCTAGCGGACGAGGCTTGCCGACCCCCTTCGGCAACAACGAAACAAGTGGCGTTTTGAACAAGCAGTTCTGAAAGATTAGCCTGTCACCGGCTTCCTACACGGCCTTACTAGCAATGCTAAGCAGCAGCATTTTTCCAGTGTTATAAGGACTGCAAACAAAATTGCACCCATCTTTCCCAGTACTTATGTATATATTCATACTCATCATACTTTTATGCATACTCCAGAGCAACTATTTAGCTGCAAATTTGCAAGGGGAAATAAGACAGAAGATTTATATTAAATGACTTTTTCACGAACGATTTATCTTTTCCTAGGCTGTTTGTGCATGTTTTTCACAGATCAGTGTATAAACACACCCAACTCTCTGCATCAAAAGACAGCTGTCACAGGGGATTTTGCAATTCAACATGTGTACAAGATATATCTAAAAGCACTTGCAGTAAAAATATTAGTTACCATTTCCATGTCCCCTCGCTGGAGCAAAACGCTATCCAAGCGCTCCCTCTCGCGGAGCGCCCGCTGCCGCCGGCACAGCAAGGTCACAGTGCCCTCCAGAGGCTCAGGAGCCCATGGCTGGCACTTTTTGGAGGGGAGAAATAAGGTAAGTCTGCTCTTGTGGGCTCTTTTCGGCCCTTCAGGGAACAGGATTAGGATTTCCCAACGTTTGGGTTCCCTCACTGGCACATGCAGCCAGCAGCAGGTGTGGGCAGCGCTGCATTTCTAAGTACAGTCAAGGACACGAATTGATCCATACAGAAACTCACTCCTTTGCTTGACCTCTAGGCCTCCCTCTAACTTAGGTTCATTTCTAATGTGCGTGCAGCTCTGTAGTCCCACTGCAGGCCTGAGAGACCTGGGAGGGAACACGTCTGGAAGGCCAGGAAGCCTCTGGGAGCCAGGCCTGAACTGCAGCCATGTTTCCTCCAAGCTGTAAGGAAATCCCTATGTGAGATCGTTTTCTCTTTCCCTTTTTTCATTTTTCAGGAAAATCGTAATTTCTAGGTACTAAAAATAGCAGTGCTGATACACTGGGAAAACAACGAACCTGTATTCAAGTTCCTTTTTTTCACCTCTAAGGGAAGAAGGAGAGAGGTCTGCTTCAGCAGCCACCTCTATACCGCCTTCCCTCCCTTTGGGGTCATGGCATCAATAATCTCAGGTAACTCATCTAGAGATTTTTTTTTTTTTCAGATAAATATTTCATCTTCCATCTTACTCTGATGCAAGAAATGGGAGACAGCTGGTGATACCTGAAAAATTCTCATTTGAAATGTGCATATTAAGCTCCCACCTGCCAGAGTAAACCCGAGACACAGATTAGCATGTTCCTTAACCTAAGGCCCAGACAATAACACAAACATCTTCACCTGGTTCACTAGCAAAGTTAAAATGCGACACGATCATAACCCTCATGAATCGAAACCCAGAGTAGTGGCCTTTGCCACCCAAGAAACACAATCTCCTCCAGCCTATGTACACACACACTCTTTACTTAAAAGGCAGGAGGAGAATTTCCATGGATCTCATGCTTACAGGCTCCAGTTTACCTGCAGACTAGTTAAGATGCACTCAAATCTGCAAGTCAAATATTACTGCCACGTGATTCACTGATTTCAGGTGGTCGTCATCAAAGGTCTGAATCCTCTTTCCTTGACGCAAAGGAGCACAACTACACTAAAAAATCTCCACATTTTTAAGCAATAGATGTTTTGGTCTAAAAGACAGTAATATGTTGTTAAATGGACCAAGCTTGCAGCCTGCAATGCTTCAGGAACCTACAAGGGGAAAGAAATTATATTATCAAAGAGAAGAGGATGCACTTGTCTGCGTTAGGGAAGCAATAGTACATGAGTGTGCTCTCCACAGCTGCAGTGAACAGTTCCTTTACACTTCTTAGAGATTAGAATGTATGAAATCTATGCATTAAATAAATGAATTAGTATGTAACATTAAAGGCCTTCCCTGCTGTTTTACAGGGATTTAAAATCCTAGTAAGTGTTACAAAACTTCCCTAACCCTACAGTGCCACAGTCAGCACTAACTTGGGAAGATCAGGTAGTGAAGGGGCAGGCAGAGTCGGCGCTCACGGGTCAGAAAGTGGAGACACTCACAGTGATGATGGATCACTATTGAGAATGGCCAATATTGATGGCCATTTGCATCTACCGAGAGCAAAATCAGTCTGAGAACAAAATCAGTCTGAGAGCAAAGACCAGAGATGACCCTCGAGAGCAAGAGATATCAATGCTTAACAATGTGGATCTATATCAATATCAATCAATATATATCAATCCCTATTCATATTAATCTCCATTTATAGGTTTGGAAAAGAACAGGCATCGTTGTCTCTCCCTTCCAAGAGCTATTGAGGTTGACAGCTATTGATGATGATTGACAGCAAAATCACCCTGAGACCCGAAGCAATAGATGCATGTTGACATCAAGAAGTATCGATCCCTATCAATGAGGAATGGAAATCGATAATCTTCAAGGCATCTTGATACTGAGAACAGTCAACGTTGACAGTTGTTGGTGCTAACCATGAGTAAAATCCTTGAGAGACAGAAACCTAGAGATACCTGTCACAGTTGAGAGCTACCAGGGCCTCTCAGTTTTCCAGTTCATGCAAAAGCTGTTCCTGGGTTTCCCAACCACGGTGCCGTGTGGTGGAGCTGCGGCAGCGCGCGGGGCCTCCCACCGCCACCAGAGCTCCTTCTCCAGCTCTGCCAAAGCATTACACAAGTTTCTGACTAATTTCAAGGCAGTGAAAATTTTACAGGAACTGTAACTTACTGCAAATGGTGAGAGGGGATTAAAAAGAAAAAAAAAATGGCATTTTAATGTGTCACTTCATGTTCTGGTTCTGAGAGGAAACTGTACATTTAGAATCTGTCGCTTTTAGCCCTCCCCACCAGTGGCAACAACTACTCTATCAAGACGGAAAACAATCTCAGGCTGGCAGATGCTGTTTGTTCACAACAACTTTGGCCCTCTAAAATAAGCTGAACTCTCACTGCCTTCACTGCAGGACATCCGAGCTGAGAAGAAGCGTTCTGAAACTATGAATGGCCAAGCCAGCAGACCTGAACAGAGAAGACTAATGGAACTGCCCAAAACTTGGATCACCCTTGCTATTCTTCTCATCACAGATAACATATTTCTTATATCTCTAGGTAAAAGGAAAAAATACAAATAAAACTGCCAACTGATATGCACTGTTTCAAATATCAAGCCAGAAGAATTTTTATTCAAGTGTTTCCATTGCTTGCACTCATTTCCATTCCCATTTCTATCCCACTCCTAATTCCAAAGGCTGACATTGTGAGGAATACAACATACAACATATACAGCACAATTTCAACAACACTTCCTTGCAGACTGTAAGTCTCCCACAGAGAGCCATTTATGTCTCCTCTATCACTAGGGCAGTGTGAACACATAAAGACATCACACACATATAGAAACACAAAAAGAAAAATAAGATGTCACTGAAAAAAAAAATGAGAACCTCTCTCTGTTCTACCTCCCAATTGCGGCTTTTGCTTCATCTAGATCTCTCTCATTTCTTCGGAGTTTATACTCTCAATTTCACACATATGGATGGAAATAAACCCACCCTCCAAATCATACTATAGCAAGTGTATAAAATAAAGCTTAATTGTCATCCTTTTCCACACATTCTAGTTGCAGTATGGCAAAACATTGCCTGATAAGCTGCATAAAGAAGCAGTAACAAAATCTACTAACACTGATCTTAGACACACTTAGGTACAATGAATTAAAGTGGTGTTGAAAGATGAGTTTAAAAGTCTGAGTCTTATTCCTCTGTGTGCAATAATTGCACTGAACTTAACACAGGTAACTTCCAAAGTAATCTGCAGTGAATGCTGGATCAGACTCAGATTTCTAGTGATATTCCAATATATGACATTTTAGATCTCCTATTATCACTACTGAAGTTTCAGATACACTCTCTTACCAGTACAAAATGACATCCATGTGTTTAATATAACCTTCATTTCACTGGAGCATTACTCTTTTTCAGGTATAATGAAGTGAAGAGCTGAGAAATAAAAATAAAGAAAATGGTTACAATCTAGACACCAAAAGGCTATGTTTATTTGTTATTTCAAAATGAAAACAGAGCACAGACAGAAAGGGGGAAAGGTTCAGTGATGGTGGTTTCAACAGAACAGTTAAATTATCCACATTCCTTGGAAAGAATCCATACCACTTTCCTCTGATAATAGTGGGACTGTGTTAGGAAACGGCACGTAGAAATTCTGGACTATAGCTATCTTGTAAAAATCAAATGGAGACTATTAGTCCTACCCATCCATAACCATGTTTAAAACCCTCCTAAGGAAGGACAGATAGGCAGCAGAGGATACACGCTGGGAGGAAGCACAGAGATTACTGATACAGAATAAAAATGTGGCTGTTGTTATCTGTCTTCTCCCGAGCTAAGCTCGGCCTGCCTGATGGCAGCGCATGGTGTCCTACAGAGGAGCAGGTTCATCACCCTGCCTGCTTTGCAGGCAGCGGGTGTTCACAGAAACCAGCAGACACCAGGCCAGGGCCTGGAGCTGAGGCATCCACTCCCACATGCCCACTTACCCTCTGAAAGTTCAGCAATTTCATCATGCTCCTTCGCACTCGAGCGAGAGACAGTCATTAACTGGCAACCAGAGGGAGCTGTGGGCATTTCATGGGTGTCCAGGCTGCGGCACAAAGGTCGAGATCCTCACCTGAGGTCAAGAGCAAAGCAGTGATAATGAGGAATAAATATATGTGCGGCCAGATCCTCACGGTATCAGTACCCTGCTGTAGTTAGCAGTGTGACAGTTTATAGGAGCTGGCTTGCTCCAGCACAAAGCAGTGGCACTGCCAAGGGGCAGCAGGATTATATCCGGAAGCAGATTGCAATGGGAACACTGCAGGAGGCAATGTCAGGTGCCGGCATACCGGCTTATATAGGTAAAAACGTGGCCAACACTTTAGTTAAAATCTGCTGATCCAGCACAGAGAGCTCAGATTATGAACAAAGCAGACTGGGAAAAACAGGAAAGAAAACGCAGCCTTGTCCAGGCCAGGGCTTAGAAGAAGTTTTGTGGGCTGCAGTAGAACTGACTCCTTCCCATAAGTAATAGTGGATATTCCAAATAGCTCCTTAAAAAGCACCTTCATGGAAATTCCACTGCCAAAAAATAAACAAGCAAGCAAAATATCCATCAAAAGTCGATAAATCAAGAGTAAAAATACACATATAAGGATGTCTGTGTGCATGTGAGAGAGTGCAAGTGCATGTAAATATACAGAGAAAAAGAAAAGCTCTGAGTCAAACCTGAGGCCTGAAATATCACACACAGAAAATCTGGCACTCTTGCCAACTCTGCTCACAGAAAAAGCCCAGCAATCGGGACTATCAAAGATAAGTGAAAGATTGCTTTAAAAAGCAAAAGGAATTAAAAAAAAAAAAAACCACAGAAGTCACCAAAGCTCATTTCATTAGATAGGCCAGCTTAATTAATTTGTTCAATTTGCTCTTTTTTTCACATGGGTGTTAACGCAGGTTCCAAAGCAGGGAGGCAAGCAGCAACGGGAAAGAAGCTCATTAGGAAGCAATAAAGAAGGAAGAGATGCCAGAAAATGAATGCTCCTTCACTGAAGAATTTTTAAAAATGCCATTTGTCTTCATGACAGAGAGGGCGAGGAGCTGAGGGGCCCGGGCGTGCGGTTCGTGTGCAGGGACCTCTCCCCCCGCTGGCCTTTGCCCTGGGCGCTCCCATCACGAGCTGCTCACCGGGCTGCGAGTGGCGTCGGTGCCACCTCGAGTAGCAGCAGCCACAAACAGCTCTTAAAGACGACAAGCCCAACCCAGAACGAGGCAAGACACCCAAGATGGGATTTCAGCAGAATTTAGGTTACTAAATCCAATGCTAAAAATCTGAAAATCCCTAACCTTTGAAAAAGCCAAGCCTACTATGCACTTAAACTGGAGAGGCTGTAGTCCCCTTTGACCCCAACATCCTATTTTTGAGTCAATCCACTGCACATTTCCAAGCTTACAGGCACAAACTGAACTGGACATCTCACAAAGGAAGAGCAGCAATAACTTCTGAATAAACAGCCTGCTGGTTGAGTATTGGCCTCGCGTGCCGGAGACCCCACCAGTCATTTCTCATTTCTGCTAGCTTTCAAATCAGTATCTTCCAGAACTACTGCTATGCCACCCAGGAGGAAAAAGAGCTCAAATTCCTGAGAACCAAGAGGAGCAGAAAGGTAACAGCCAGCAGCTATGGCACTCTGGGGTGCCTAGTTTGGTGCTTGCTTCTCTGGATCAGTTCAGCAACCAGCAAGAACCCAACTCTGCTCTGCTGTCTTTCTAGCCCAATACAATAGCCAAGTTTAGCAGCAAGGGCAGGGATCCTCCTTGATTGCTTAATTGCAGCTGGAGACAAAACAAAACAGAAGAGTGGGCATAAAAGGAAGCTCATTTGTCACAAACTGTCTAGAAAGCAGAGCAAGACAATTTAGTGGGATATTGGGGTGGAAGCTGCTGCAGTCACTGCCAAGCTACTGAACACTAGCTGCAACTGTAACACAGACAGAACAAAGAGGTCAGTGGAATTTTGGCCGCCCAGCTAGGGAATATTGAATGGGGCTCCTGGGGCAGGAGGTTGCCTTTGCCAAGGAAATTCACATCAGAGCCGGGACTTGGGGACCCTTCTGCTCCTAGAGCTCCACTGCAGCACTACTATTATGTGAGGGAGGGAAGAAATACTGGAATGCAGTTGTAGGATGGTGGTTTAGCAGTAGTTTAGAAGAGAAAGTTAGGAATTCAATGGAGAAGCACTGTCTCCTTTCTTACACCCACTCTTACATGGATGGTTGCAGTGGAAACCTCACAGCCTTACACAATATTCACTGGTACCATGCAGCTCGTAACAGCATGGCATCCTCTAGGCACCAGGCTGCAAAGGAAAAATGCACTGCAGTCCCACTGCTTCCCTTCACAGGGAATAGAGAGGGAGGAAGGAGGAGCTGCAAGTCCTATGCACTGCTCTACACGCACACAGCTGCTTTCTACTCAGTGTGGTCACCTCCGCTGCATGAAACACCAGTTGTGCATTTACCCTGGCCAGGGGTTAACGACAGGCTTCTCTCTCCTCATCTTCCTTGATCTGAGCACAGAGCCAGCAGTCTTCCCAAGGAAACTGTACGAGCGGGGACAGGCCATATCCCATAAATAAGTCAGACTCAATTATTTTATATCAAAACAATATCTTAGCTTTTAATGAGTGCAACTGCCAATACCAAGAGTCACGCATTATGAATCACTATTTTCTCCTTCCCAGCACTTTCTAATTTCCTGCTAAGGAGACAAGCAGAATGGGGTCATTAATCTGAATTAGAAATACTGTGACCTGCTCTGCACTTTATCCACTAACATTTTCTGGCATGGCAATATAGAATGGGATTTCATGCTTCAGACAGCAGTAGGATTTGTGAAATGTACGATCTCATTTTAAATAACCTCAGGAAGATGGGCATTTTTACTATCAGTCCCTTGAATGTAAATGCAGTGCATGGTCCTCTGTCTTGAAGTTTCCCAGCAAATACATTGACCAGGCAGCATATAACATGCTGCTTAAACAAGCTAGCTCAGGAAGCTTCTTGCTTTAGCTTGCAATTAAAAATCAGTATATTTTTGAAAATACATATACATAAGCAAGATCACAATACAACTAAAAATGCAGAAATTAAAGGGATTAAAGTATAATAAGAATATATACAATAGCAACATTCAGAAAGCACATGAAAAACACACAACCTTCCTCATTTAGGAGGCCAGAGTTTATGCTGGATCTACATTTTAAGCAGAATTGCATTCTGATCTCCATAGAGAATTGCTTAAAGACACAAACATCATGGAGCCCCTGGGTCCAATATCTGCAAACAGTTATGCACTTAAGCCTCACTTTCTTTTCTAATAATATTTCTTATTAGACTAAAATGGGAAGCGCAAACTCCACTCCTGGAGTACACTGTGCTATGCACAGAACAAACCAAGACCCACAAAAATAACATGCCAGAACGGAGACCTTGGCATTGCATAGACCTCTTGCCAGCCATTTTACAAAGGAATGCATTTCCCCCAAAATAACTTTCCACAAATGGATAATCCCAACAAAGTCAGTGGGATTTTTCCACAGGATTTTTAAACTGCTTATGGAAATAAGAATTTCCAGCCTCCAGCCCAAGGCCCCGATTAGTTTGTATGTGAAGTTGCCTGAGTTTGCAGAGTTCACAGAACAGGAGTGAGACTAATGCAGAGAACACCAGTCACACGTGGCAGTGATGAACAGTCCTCAACCGCAACCCAGATCTGCAGCAGCAGCAGCCCCAGTAAGGGCCATTTTGGCTGCAGATCCTGAAGCAAATGCAACACAAATATCTGATGAGAGAGGAAACTCCCACTACAAATTATTCAGTAATTACTCTTTGCTTCCTACATACATTTGAGAAGCCAAAAAGGTTCAAAGTCAGTACTAAAACTTTTCTTCTGATTTCTCTGGTAGAGAAAATCCTAATTTTCTGCTGCCTATGCCAAATTCCCTTTGCCATTTAGTTCTATTTAGAACTAAGTCACCTCTCCTCTGGCACAGACCTCCACTTCCCAGAGTGTTACTGTACGGTTCTGGTATCACATTAGAAAGTTTTATTTCAAAGCGTTAATGTTTTTCACCTCTGTGAACTGTGCTGCTAAACATACTAAGGCAGACTACAAATTAAAGCCAAGTAAATAAATTAAGGCTGAAGGAGGAGCTTTCAGTTGTTTAGATTTTTTTCTCTGCGTCAGATACGGGTTGATTGTGCCTCCCTCAAGCAGACAACAGGCATCCTGTACTACAGCATCTCTCAGCCTGCTGACAGAACACGGGAGAAGGAGAAATGTTAATGCTGTGTTCCTGCACCTTAGAGATATTACAAAATAGATTCAAAAAAATGCAAATCAAGATGACTCCCTTTTGTGTAGAACAGATTTCTCCACACATGAGCAGCGTGCTGGTGTTTTGTTTCCCCACAGTTACATTCCAGATGGCGGAACACGAAATAAAATGTCAGCTGTTGCAATAAGATGAGCACTGGTAGGAATGAGCCCGTTTCTTCCCTCATTTGACATAAAGATGCTTTACATGAAAATCAGAGTTTTTCTCCCATGCACACAGACTGCAAACAGGGCAATGTATATTACAGGCTGCAGAATCCACACTGACCTATTTCAATTAATGTGTCAGTGACAGCAAACAGGATGGAGAGAAAGAAAAATGTCTACACAGCTCTCCACCATTTGCTTTCTTCTTAAATTTGCCTCCCCCTAATTCACGCCCACTTTCTTGTTACCAGGACACAGAAATTCCCAGATATGATACAACAATTTCCTTTGATCCAAAAAGGCATTTTGTGCAGAAAAAGATGAAAGACTGCAAAGAGATGGAAGCTCCTGTCCAACAGGCAACTAAAAAGAGCAAACAGTCTCTTAAAGCCTGGGTCTACTTAAAGTAACCTATCTGGTATTTAATCTGTTTTGACTTCCCTTTATTCAAAAGAAAGCACTTATAGCTGCAATGCTTAAAATCTATGGCTTGACAACAGTTTTAATATCAGGAAATGATTTACAGTACATTAGCCCCACACTGTTTTATTTTTTCCTATTTTCAGTCTTGGACTATAAAAAAAAATATTACATTTTGGCAAGCAGCTATTAATGCAGGATTGCTGCATTGCATTCTTGCTATTTCAGTAGTGTGACTTTGCCAGCTGCTTTCAGAAAAGTCACTTTCTCTGGTCAAACTTTTCAGGTTACTGTTGTCATAAGGGCCCAGGCAAGCAGCAAATAGCCATTCTGTACCTCTGAGGATGACCCAAATACCCATCTCGACCTTTTTTATTACCAACCTTTGAGAAACTTCAGAGTCTCTTGAAGAAAACGTCACGATTTTCCAGTGACACGTTTCCATCAGTGAGCTGTACAACTGTTCTCATGGCCGACAACAACACGGTAAGAAAAACAAATTCTATTCCCCAGTGATTTCCAGGTCCATTTTCAATTGTGACACCAATGGATAAATCCTTCCTAAACTATACCTTATAGTTCCAAACCCCACTAAAGCTGTAACACATTCTAACACTTTTTTTTCTTATGCTGCCATCCATTTTTTCCAAAGGAAACACAGCAGTTCTTTTCATGAGCTCTTTCAGAATTTTGGAGGCTGACACTGAGCCATGCAGTAATTCCTAGAAAAAGTACAGCACAACAACTGAACATTTGAACTTCCACAAATAACCTCTGCAATGATTTTCCACTTGACCCAGAAGAATTATTTTTAGAATCAGAAAAGCAGCTTTATCCTCTATTTCCACTTAAGCCTTGTGATGTTGGATAGGACATTCAATAAAGTTGCGTGTTGTTATTCCTCCATGATGCATATTCATTTGGAAAAAATATATAATTCCTAGAAGTACCATCCATGAGAAGACATGCTGTTCCAAGCCCTGCACATCTTAGAGTAGGAGACAGCTTTCTGTCCTGAGAACATCAAAGTGGACAAAACAGAGAAGATGATGGTAAGTCTATTAGTCTATTTTGCAAGCAAAGGATCACCTACAATTTCTAGTTTTGCCACAAGGTTCTGTATGAGATCGGTCAAGTCACGAATTTTCTGGACCGCCTCCCTCTTCCTCAGTACATAGGCCAAACTGTGAGCCCGCTTTCGACAACGACCTCCACGAACAGCCATCTGCTTTAAACATAGCTGTGATTTTCATGCTTAATCAACATTTGGATAGTAACAACTTTCAGCTGTTGTTGCTCAAGAAAAGGAAAAAAAAAAAGAAAGTGCTTTCTGTGGCAAATGCTACTCCACAACCCAAGCACACCTTCCAGCTAACGCGCTCTGCCCAGCGGGAAAACAGGCCCGGCAGAGAAGGGAGGCCGCCCGTCCGTGCTTGACACTGCAAAGTCCTCCCACGCACCCAAGAGCAAGTCTTCCTTCCAGGCAGGGTCTCCCCTCTGCAGACAGCGTGGGAGGATCTGTCAGCAGGTTGGATGTGGGTCTGGAAGGGGGAGATGCCGGCTTTGCTCTCTATTCCCTCCCGAGTCCCTTGTGCCTTGATTGCCCTGCTAAGAGAGGGGTGTTTACCGCCAAGGCCCTCAAATGGAGCTGCTTCGAGCATCACGTTAGGCAAACCCTTCTACTCCTGACTTATTTTTCAGTTGCCAGTAGTTCAAGGTATTAGGCAGCATTGGAAGGTCATAGAAGAAACTACGTGGTACAAATGGGTCAAAACATTTCTATTTTTGACTTCCCCATGACTTCAGAGCCAGCCAAAATTCACATTATTTCCATAGCATCTATACTGCATTTGCTTCTCACCTGGTGGATGCCGTTCCAAAACACAACAAACAGCAAATATTTACAACCTCCATACAGGACCCCAAAATAGCATTTACTTCTAACGGTAGATGCATATTACGGTATCTTGCCCACTGTATTGATAGTTCCTAGCCAAATTCATCTGACTTATCAACTTATCTATTACTTATTTCTGCAGCCTGAGGACAATCAACAACCAGTGACAAACGCTGTCTAAGCAGCTTTTCCTATATGAAACTACACAGGGACCTTCAGTTCATGTGCCACGGCAAACAAAGTCATAAACTGTGTTTACTGAAAAACCCCAGTACTATACATCACATTTTAGAATAATATAAATTCAGGTGCGTATAAATAAAATGCATTGCATCAAATGGTTGCAGAAGAGCTGGGGAAATATGAACAATGCATTATATTAAATCTCCCCCAAATGCTGTAGCTGCTCAGGGCTGGGTGATCTTTTAACCAATTAGGTTGTAGTGAGACAGAACATGAACTGAACCTTGAAATTCCTGAAATCAAATATATAAATCCTTCAAATAGTTTACTAACTATTTTAACAGCCATTACGTAAACATAAAATCTATTTATAAGGCACTCATTTACTTCTGAAATACTTTCCAGAACTGGTACATAAACACTTTCATTTATCCCTTCTGCGTTTTCTCCCTGTTTTCTACTACATCAATCATGCCAACAGCAAGATGCAAGTAGCCTATGTACATTTTTCAACATTTCCCATTTTCACTGTCTTTTTCATGAAGTCTTAACGTCCCTGAACTTTTCTTCTCTGGGTTATCTTTTCCTCCAGTTCATGTCTCCCCAGACATGATCTGCAGCCTTAGTGAGCCTGTTAAACCTGTTCATTACAGATCTACAGAACCTAACGGCATGCACTCAGTTTGGCAGTGACTTTTGGGTGTTGCTTTTGTTAATTGCCTCAATTTTGTTTTTTTCAAAAAGATGCTGAACACTCGAGAGACATTTTTAAGCCAAGTACAGATTCCATGAGAATAATCACTTTTAGGAAAACACCAAAAAGCTTTGTTATGATTTACAGGGATTCAAAAGGGAAAAGGTCCAATTGCGGAGGTATTAATTTAGGATTTTGGTGGGTTTTACTTTGCAGCCTGCTACGGTGGAGTGCAGAACTCTTTCAGAACCCCATGCAACTTCTCAAAGCATCTGTCCCTTCTGTACAGACACATGGCACATTATCCTGCTTCCTTCAAGGGAACTGTAGTTCCATGCATGTTCTAAAGGGTAAACACTTTCTATCCTCATTTTTGTGGGTAGAAATAGTAAAATGACAGGCTGTAGAAATGTCAGGATCTCAGCAGAGATTTAAGTCTCTCACTAATGTGCAGTATCAACGCCTAGATGGAAACTCATTTACCGTGAAGATATACATGCCCCAGAACAAAACCAAAATATCAGTCCTTCCTCATTTGCCCCTTTCCATGAGCCCTCCTCTGCTCTATTCAGGAGGAAATTAGATTATTTTTAATACAATGTGTTGAGACGTTACTGTTGTGTTATCTCAGCGGGGCGCAGGCGGCCAGTGAAAGCGTCCGCTCTGCGGGGCCAGGCAGAGCTGCCCGCGGCCGCAGCTGCACCAGGGCCTTATTCATCCCAGGGCGCAGAGGTCGGGGAGGAAAAACTCCCTTGTTTTTCTCTCCCCCCAGCTCCCTGGCTCCTGGTTAGGAACCAGGCAACCTGGAGGGCAGTTCACAGGCCAAAGCGAATCCTGTGCCTCAACTTTGGCATCTCGCTAGTAGGGTGCACACAGAGCCAACCCGAGTGTCAGGGACAGGCTACCCCTGCAGCAGAGCCCTGCGTGACCCTGGCAAATGGCCACACCGTGTCTCCTGTGTCTCCTAGTCCCCACAGTGGAGTCCAGTCCAGTGACAGCAATCCCATGAGGACTCTTCCTCACCGAATCCACAGAGATCAGACCCCTTCCTAGAAAAGAATTTGTGCCAGGTCCTACTATTTTCTTTTCTTTTATTCCTTTCGTCTTTCCTTTTTTTTTCCTTTAAGTCTATCAATTTGCTTCTTCCAATCAATGAAGCCTCCCATAAGGATGAATTTACAGTCTGATGCTCTTTCTATTTGCAAATTTAACAAAACAGTTCAATTTGCATCAATTTTTATGACTGAGGTCATTATCCCAACCAAACAGTCAGGTTGGATTTTTCTTTTAGGTTTTGTGCCTTTGTGCACCTGAACGGATGCAAGCCCAGATTCCTGAACGTGTAGCCTAACTTAGCAACCATATTCACATCCCCATGAATACAGGGGATCAACACCACACGTTCTGTTTCCTTGGATGGCTCTTTCCATTATCTGATTTCTTTCTGTCCACATTTAATGGCTCTACTGAGAAACACGTTCCTATTTACACAACAGCGTTTTATTTCTTTAATTAAAATTCAGGCATAATCAGAAACAATTAAATAGGCATTGCTGAGAAACAAGATATAACAGCTTGTAACACATAAGCCACAGTATTAAGGCTCTAGACACTTTTCATTTGTTTCCTTATTAAGAAACATAAATGAAGCCTCGTAGTATTGAAGATGCTTAGAGAATATAGGTATGAGCGTTCAGGGAGTTAATCACATCCAGACAAAAGACTACTGGTAATTTCTTTAATTACAGTACAACTAATCAAACACAGAAAACTCAAAAGAATTGGCTAGTTCCTATGGATTAGACTGCAGGGGTCCCATCTAATTTCAGCGACTTAACCCATGATTTCAAGTAATGTATTTCAACTCCGATGCCAGAACAAAAAACAAAGCCACAGAGCAGATGGCGAGGTTACTACACCATTTTCTGCACTTTTACATAACACACTTACAGCTGAGGCTCAGGGCGAAAATGGTATTAACAATAAAGTAAGCTTACCAAATGAAACGTCTTTCTATGGGGTTAATGTAATCAGTTTAACATGGCTGCAAAAATTGTAATTCATAAACTCTTAAAAGCCATCTAGGTTCAACATTTCTTCATCAGATCAAATACAAATGTCATCTAAGTTAATGAGATTGTATAAACTGCTTCTTTTGCCAGTTTTAAGGCATTAATGTTTAACATTTATGTTTGACATTTATTTTCTTTAAATTACTGATCACCTAATTTAGGTTTCTTCATGTCTAAAATAAATTACTGTCACTGACTTAATATTCTACTGAATTGTAATCTAGTTCCTTTTCTAATTCAGTTTTGTAGTAAGCATTTTTCATATTTTTAAAAGTCTCTCTATATTATATTTATACTTGGCTAATTCTGACCTACAAAGAAGGAGAATGGTTAATCATGAAGGGAAATCAACTCTTGCTAAAGAAGACCTAAAGAATCTTAAATGCATTCAGAGTGACACGTGGAATAACAATCCCTTTTACACAGCGCTATAATGGAGGAGGAAACAGAGTATATTACAATGAATGAAAATAATACCCTGTCTTTAATCCAACATATGGTTTTCATGAAAGATGAGCTTAAAATTACAGAGCAACCAGGAAAAAATGGAGACTAGCAAGTGAACACAGGGATAGACAATTTACTACCTTAATATCAACATAGAAGGAAAAAAATCCTTCTGCCAAAACCTATTCATACAAGAAGGAAATGTTAAATTTTAGGGAAATTCCTTTCATCATCAAATAACACAGTCGGAAAGAATGTGATCCTTTGAAATACTCTGGAAGAGAAAGAAGTGGCCTAAAGACTTTCACATTCCTCTGGATTTTTTTTTTTTTTTGTTAATTTGTAATATGTATTAATCTTGATTTTCCAAAGGACTTGGGCCTCCTCTTAGGTCTCATGCATAGTTTAGCCAATTCTGACTGAATTTTCTAGGAGCTTCCTGACACCAAGTGTACACAGTTCATTCTTCTTCATAGATAATTTATCTTTCTTTTGAGCTAACTCAATTATTTCCTGATTAGTGACACAAAACGAAGAGAAGTGAACTGTACATCAATCATCAGTGCAGAATCTTGAAATCTACTGGAAGATTTTTCTTAGAGATCTCTTTAGGTGACCTCAAGGACATGTAAAAAGAATGGGAGATCCCAATGCCCCATGAGTGAGTGATTTGGATGCTACTAGGCTGGTTACCCACCTCTAACGTGAGCTGCACAACTGGTCTGGCTCCCCTGATGGCCAGAGCTACGGGATCCGTTCACTCTTCAGTGTCTCTGCAGTAGGTCACCTTGCAGAGGCCAACACAGATGTGGCCCCTTATGCACCTGCACCACACAGCTCTGCTTCCTGACAGACACCCTTGCAGCCCGGCTTCCTTCCGTGTCTTGCCTCAGCACGTCCTCTACCCCAGGGCTCTCACTAAAACATCCGGCTTCATCCCTCGGCCATGAAGCCTCTGCTATTCTTTCTGGCCACCTTTATTTTCTTCTGCTTTTCTCTATGGTTGCAGAGCACTACCACTGCCTGGAGAGCAACCAAATTCTGCTTGCACATACACCAAAGTCTTTCTTCCACATCTACATTCCTTATCTGACATAATCAGGAGCAAACAATATCCTTCCACCTAGTAGCAGAGAATTTTTTTTTTTTTTTGCTCTTGCAGCTATATTATTTCACTATATGCTGTTTATAGCCCACTCCATCTCTCATAGCGCTGTAAGAAGAAAACAGCTAATTTTGGAAAATTATGTATTAGTTATGAGGTAATTATGAGAGATGTTTTCTTCAGAACTGTTTTACAAGGAACAGCAGTGGCTGCAACAGTTAATTTTAACAGCAGTTTCTATTCTAACTTTCTACCTCACCTGACACCCTAAACTTCTCAAAAAAACAACAAAATATCTTCAGACAAACAGCAAGTTAGAATAAAGTATTTCAGCCACTACTAAGCACAAAGAGGTATATTTCCCAGAATAAGGTTTTAAACCCTTGCTGGAGCAAATGAAAGGAGGAAAAGATTAGTCCTTGTCTGAAGACGTGAACATCTCTGCATGTTTGGAGAGTCATACAATTTACCTGAACCCAGGGAAAAGCAGGAAGAATGACACTTCCTTATCTCATAACGATATTAGGTGGTTAAGGAAACTGAGTAAGTCACAGATAGCTGAAGACTAAGATCAGACAGTTAACTTGGAAAGCTGCTTATTCCAGAAAAGATGGTCTTGATTTAACCATGTTAAATCCATAATACCACATGTAAGCCCAGTGAGGCAGACTTTTCACTGTGACTGCAAGGCCCAGAAGGAACGATTTGTTGTTCATGCATCTGCAACCGGCTTTGCTGGCTACTTGAAGGTATAATCAAATACCAAGATGGTTCCCAAAATGTTTGAGCAGATATTTAAGTAGAGCATTCCTTCTGCTATCTTCATACTTTAAAATGTATGCTCCTTTCACTCTTAAAACAGCCCACTTCTCTATAGCTCCAGCCAAAGAGGATATGAGAGGAAAGTGGAAGACAAATCCTGCTGGTCCCTGAGCTCTAGGGAGTCCCCCCTCCAGCACGTCTGCTCAACTGCACAGGAAAAGGCTGCTCTCAGGCAGCTCCGGAGCTGCACACCAAGGACATGTGCAGGAAAATAGTTTTCTCCTGCCAACCTCATATGGTTCAGAAAGGATGCTAGTAAATACTTCCAAATGATAAAACTGCACTGCTTTACTACAGTACTATGTGAGACACGATATTTAATCTTTCAAGTTAAAACTATAACAAAATGCATAGGCTTATGGAACCAAAAAACTGACACACAGCTATACTGAGCTAAATGTCATTTTGCTGCACAAAATAGTACAGCAACTAAAGGATGCTACAAAGGGTCATTTCAGATAAAGAACAGTGAAGAAAGTTGATGAATATTCTGTGAAAATGGAAATTTCTACTATGATAGAAAAGTAAAGAAATTAATACTTGCAACTATAATTGTGTACAGTTATTTTATGCAGTTTTGCACTACAGAGGCCTATGGCATCACAGAGCCCTAAATATTTCAATAATAAAGAGAAGAAGCACCTGAACAAAAAAAGAGGAGATTCACATAGGCACTCTTCTGATTATTAGCTCAAAAACAAATTTTGAGTTTTAGTTTGATGAGACACATCTCTTCACCTTGCAAAATTCTACACCTTGCATCACAAATTTGTTCTTTTCTCAGAGAGCAATTCAAAATATCCTAAGTTGCCCAGGTCTGCTACAGTTCCGCTCTCTTTACATCCTCTAAGGTTACCATATGCTTGGCTTAAACACAGTGATCATCAGGGCTTATTTGGCCATTGTGCTTTTTGAATTAGGAGATCACCAAAGGACCCAGCTTAGTATAATGATACTGAACAGAAATGACTTTGGCTTAACAGGGAAATATAAATTCTGACTAATGAGGACACAACCACCTTGTACCAAATGGATAAGTGGTGCTTAGACAGATGTTTAATACATAGGAAATTCTCAAATCCGATCTTTTAATTAAGAAGAACTACCATAAAATAAAGATGCTCAAATAGAAAGGACTTCTTCAGGCAATGCCAGAAAGATTGTATATTATTTCATGAGGGATAATATTTTAGCAGTGGCTTTCTTGTTTACCACCCTACGGAGAACTGTCAGTATCTATACTGTGTCACACATTGATTATTAACGGGACTGTTTTACTTCACCCAGCTTTAAGCTTGCCCTGTCTTTGCCACGTGTAGTGGCACAGTAATCTGTGCTCTTCCTTAGAGGCTAAACCATAACCAAACAAGCTGCTCCACGTAAAATAAGGACAAACAATTTGGTTTTCCCCCAATCCAAAGATAGAGGAAACTTTTCCAGGGAGGACAGGCTGTGCAGCCGGCAGCACAATATTCCCCCTCTGCGCCTGCTCAAAGCTGCGGCCGGTACCAGGGCTCAGAAAGGAAATGCAGCTCAGGTTCCTGGCATAGCAGAAGATTAGGGAAGGCCCTGATGTCCACGCTCTTCCTGCACTCCATCTGCCAGGCAAGTATCTCCTACAGCAATAAGGGATGCCCTACTTGTGCCACAAATACAACTTTAGTCCTATGCAACTATTTTGGATCCACTGCAGTCCTCCTCTAGGTAGAGGTGTATGGATCCTACAAGCACCGCCTCAGTGACGGCTGTTGGGAAATCTCTGGGAGCAACAGCATTTCTTAGCATTTCGTACCTCTCCCCAAAACAAGGATCCCAGTATAACTGCGGTCAAACTGTGGTCCAAAGGAAGCTATGCTTATTTATATTCTGGAGGCAGATTTGAGCCTTTAGTATCTTGTTTTCCATAGCAACTTCAATAAAGCAAGCCTTTTCCAAGGCTCACTAATGAGCCTAGTACAGTTGAGCAAACATTTAAAATATACAAACAAACTCACTGTCAGATGTTTTTTTCCAAGGCCTGGAATGAAATTCAAGAGAAAAAAGAAATAAACGTTATGTCCCTTCAAATCTCTTACAAACTCTGATGAATTAAAAACCATCCTTGATTTTCACGCCAAATCTCTCAGCTGCTTTTGCAATTCATTAAGTGCCTGGCTGAAGAGTTGGTTCATTTTCATAAATCCAGTTCCTTTTCACAAAAAAAAAGTTAGTTTAATAACATTTAAATCTTGATTATTTTGTGCTTAAAACAAATTTTGTTAGAAGACATTGCCTTTTCTTTCAATGCATACAAAATACTCAGCCACTCAATATATAAGAAAACAGAACAGTTCTGAGTTTCATTTGAAAAAAGTGTACCCTTCCATAACTAATACTGTAACTCAAATAGAGTTTAAGATGAACAAATCTGAGAGGAAAATTAATAAATCAAGAAACCCAGACAGGAAGATAAAGAAAGTCTAAAATGTTGGCCATCACTAAAATTGTTAAAGCAGGTAAGACACTGTACCTCCAGGAACTGCATATATATGAAGGTCAACTGACAGATGAACAAACAGTTGAAGTTCCAAACTGACAATAACACTCCAAAAACACTCCAAAAACAGACAAATAGCAGGTTTTGAAAAGACATATTTCTCGTATTTCAGGAAAACTAATCAGCATTGCATTCCCAAGAATTCTTCTACAAACCTGTAGTTATAAAATGTTCAAGAGCTCACAAGCCAACAAACTCCTATTTTCCTTATAAATTTGTGAAGAACATGTATTCTCTACCTGAAATGTAAGCAGAAATCAGAAATATGTATGCACCCAGTTATTCATATATGCAATTGCCTATGTCTGGGGTAAATATGGACTTTGAAACACACATGTGAATGATGGAATCTGACTCACCTGAACATTTCTCATGAACTTCAGATTTTTCCTGTCAAATTACACAATAATAGCCATATATGAGCTGAATGTGTTTCTCAGAAATACATGTGCTAGGCTTGCCACAAAGCCTTTTTCCACTTCAAAGCTCCACTACCCAGAATAGCTGCAGCTCTGAAGTACTGCCAAAAGGCTGGCAAGGCACAGAGCAGCTTTCACATGCAAGTCACAGCCACTCCTTTCTCACCCACTAAGTGGCAGCGAAGGGACCCAGAGAGGTCTTGGCCACATTACACCTTGCCTCCCCCAAAGCTCTTCTCTCCTCATTTGCTGAGTATGTCCTCACTTTCTAATGCACAGCATATGCCACAACCTCTTTATTCTTTGGTTCCGTAAATACTAGACAAAAGGCCAGCTCTGCACTTGATGACAGAACCAACTCTTCAGAAACTGAAGGGAGGAGAGAACAGCATGAACACAGCAAACTCCAGGAAATCTCAGGAACTATGATGATGTGGTATCATCTGAACAGGCTGTCTGCAAGCATGCACACAAACACACGCCCCTTAGAAAGGGTGAAACAGCAGCAACCCCGGAGCTCAAGCCCATGCTCAAGCTCACGTCTCCTCTCCTCAGATCAGAGCTGGGTGGTATTTCAGGACACAAGGCTCCATGACCAAGTATCAGGAGCCCTTTGGGACAGTGAGAATTCACACTCTGAGAATTCCAGAGTTGCCTGCTCCAAAAATACTCTCTTTGACCAGTCTGCTGTCAGAGCTGATTCCTACTAAAACAAACATCTAACATGTGCAAATACTAAAAGATGAATTTCCTGTTTGAACAGTCAGCACAACATAATATTGCCAAAAGAATCATTGCAACATCTGTCAACGTAACCAACCAACTATCGGCCAAAATACAGGACAGTCCTGATTTTCATCTAAAGCCAAAAAGAAAGGCCTAGCACAGGCTTCCTATATCCAAATCCCAACATGGAAATAAATAGCTTACCAGGGCAACTGAGAAATCGAGGTGATCTCCTGCACTTTCCTAGAGATCCCAATAAGCCAACAGTCAACTTAGGAGTGAAAGCCCCTCTGCTCTGCGATGAGTCCAAGCCACACACTAAAGCTGTGAGTAAAGGACTCGCCTTCCATGAGGTAGTAACAAATACTAGAGCAGTTCCAGAATCACTGCCATGGTTCTGGCTTCACCAAAGATGCACTGAGTTGTTTAGGATCACGCTGCTGTTCCCCTTCAGACATTTCACCAAACTAATAGAGTTTACAAACCTGGCAGAATGTCTCTAAAAATATGTAGCTGCCACATAATGACGGCAACCAGAAGTCATTAAGAGTCATTAAGACTGCATTTCAATTTGCTTTTTTTATAAATATTTTCAAGGTTGTTATTCACTTTCTAAGCATATGCATATTCATAACCTGAATAGTTATGTTAGATGAGGGTTGTAACTAGGACAAATGATCGGTTCATCAGTTCATCAGTCATGACTAAAGTGGAAAAAAACACTTTGAATGAACATGAAAATAAAAGTTCCTGAACTTTCAGCCAATTTAAAATCTTTGTTCTATTTCTGAACATTTTTTAATAAAGGGCTACAGGACTAGCCACGTGAGTACAGAGAAATACTGAGGACTGTGACAGAGGCTACCTGGCCTCACAGAGGGACCCAGGAATTGGATAGACCAGCACAGCAAAGTACAGAAGAAAGAAAAGACAGGAGCAAGACAGATGTGATGGAAAGGATAAGAGCCAGTCTAGGGACCCTAAGGTCTTCTATTCTCAGCAAGCACATATGAGACACGTGCAGAAAGGTCATCACCCACCTATGATGCCAGTCAGTGATTGTCCCAGCTCAGATGGCAGAGCCTGCAAAGCAATGGGAAGTAAGGAAGGAAATGCACAAACACATGCTAAAGAGCCTGGGAGCATACACTCGGACCACAGTGTCCCTGTACAAGCTGTCTGTAACACTACAGCAGTGGCCCACGTGATGTGCAGGACCAGCACAAGGCCTTGGCACCCTGCTCGGCTGCAGCAATCACGATGCCTGTGGTGAAAGCAGCAAGGGCCAGGGTGCAGGGGATGGGTCTCACTGCCGCCCAGCTGAGCCAGGGCGCACGGCGCCCCAGGGCCAGGGCAGCGCTTCTTTGGCAAAGGGAGTCAGCAGAGCCTGTGCTCACCACCCAACTCCCTCCTCTGCGAGGCTGAACACAGAAGAAATCAGCCCCCAGGCACCTCAGAAGGGCATTCAAAATGAGTGGGTGCTTCTGATCTCAGTTTCTCAGTAGCTGTAAAGGAGGACTGACAACTTCCAACTGCACTTGCAGGGACTATGGAACTGACATTATTAACAGCTGTACTTAAATGCTGCATGGGGAACATAACAAATACTAGTAATGTTACAAATTTAGAGCATATATGAATAGGGCAAACTAAGTGAAACTTGGGACCACCTACAGGTCAAAGGGCATGAAAAAAACACAACTCTGAATAGCCTTTCATATACAGCACACCCTCCAAACCATGCAAAGAGTCTTGTGTAGAAGGTAGAATATGAACATCTTCTTTAAGACTGTCTCTTAAGGCCTGGTCACAATGCAAGCATAGCAGAAGGATTTCCATTTCCCCAGTCTGCAGTCTTCTGCTCAACATGCACATCAAACCAAGCAAGTAAATGGACAAGATACCGTTTAGGTCTAAACTGCCTTTATCCTACCCACCCCTCCCCAGCACTGGAGCTGGCTAGGGGCTGTATCATCACCAAACATGGGGACCAGGATGGTACCTGGATGGGGGGGGTATCTAATAGTCCTCCAAATACAGACTCAGCCTGAAAAGCTGAGTCTGTATGTCTGTATGTGCAGTGGGACCTCTCTCTGCCACGAGAGGTGTTGTTACATGAAATGATGATGTAGCTGTATTTTATTTTATATAATCTTTCTGAGGAAATTAAAAAACCCTCCTTTTCAGCTTGAATACCTGGAAAGCTAGCCTAGCTGTTTACAGTGAAAGGTAAATGCTACTAGTTTACCTTAAAATTAAGGTAAAAAAGCAGAGGTGGCCAAATTTTGTATCCTCATCTGACCAGGAAGTTGAAGAATCCTCCAATGCAAAGAGGATTCCGGCCACAAACAGTCTGTGAATAAATCCTGTTTGGCACTCTCTGACAGTGGAAATCTGATGAAGACAATTTCTGAGCCAGCTTTTTACTATGTCAGTACATGGAACATACCAGGGAAAGAAAAGAGTGGATCAAAGTAGATTATGAGATCTCCACTAGAATATGTGAGAGAAAAACTAGCAATAGAAGACCCGACTGATTTCCAAATGCTCTCCTCTTTTGCATTGCACTGAGCCTGCAGGGAGAAGCTGAGTGCACTGCCATTTCAATCACAGCTTTTTCCTGTTTCTAAATTAAACTAAAAAGAATTACTAAGAACTCACAGGATGAGGCTAGTCCGTAAAACTTTATAGGCCTGGGGTATCTGCCATCAGAAAATGTTGGATTTTGTCATTTGTTGTAAATTTGCTGAATGTTCTTTGTAATGTTGCAACCTCACAGGAAGTAAAAATGAAAAAAAAAAAAAAAGCAATTTTCACAACTTCTCACCACACAGAACTGCTACGTGTATTAGACTCTTATGCTTTCCAGCTGACTCTGACACCCTGGAAGTGACTGAACTCTCATTGTTTTCTTCAGGAGACCACCCTCCAGACATAATCCATCTCGTCATAAACAAGCTCTTCTCAATATCAAAGTTCAGTCTTCTTATTCTGAATTTTATCTTCTCACTCTTAACTACATTTTTTTTCCTTCATTCTAAATTCCTCCTTTAGTATCTGAAGATTCTCTCACTGATCATCAGTAGAACCGTTAATATCAGCAAAACACAACATGAACTTCAAAAATTCATGGAAAATGGAGTAAATCAGTTGCATATATAATGCAAACACTTCATAATTTGCCATTTATCATTCGTGCACAAAACCAGTATCCGTTTTGCTAGTTGGATTTCATTACCATATGCCGACTTTCGAAGGTAAAGATATGAACATGTTTTAAACACACAGAATTGCTGCTTACCAGTTCCTTGAGACATAACAAACAGTTTAAAGCAGTTAAATCCAGCTGGCTGAACGATCTATACAGCTGTGGCTTCCCTCAGCTCTTAAATAAAATATTAGGGTGTGTTTCTATTGTTTGGTAGCTGTCAGCAGCCCATCCTTCAGCTGGCCGAGGTTAAAGGGGATGCAGATCACTGGGCCAGCTGTTTGGTGACTGTCACCGGCAGTTCCCTGGGAACCCCCACAGCAGCATTCTCTGGAGGTGGCTGCTTGGTTGCTAAGCAATCAATTCAGGTAAAATAACCTTTTCCTGCATTTTATTGCAACTCCAATGTACAGTCTGCAGGTATTTTTGTCTTCAGGGGATGGAATTTGCCATTACTGCTGAATAACTTTTCTGGGATCTTATGTACCATTCAGCATGGGTTAAATGAAGTGGCACTATATTACCCTTCAATATAACTGGGTATATATATCTGCAACAGACTTCCTGCAGCACGTCTCAGAGAGCGCAGCTAATTTGCCAGGTATAAAAGAGTGATTTACACAAAAATAGGCTGAGAAAAGCAGAAAACGGGGAAGACCCTCCTCAAAAAAAAAAAAAAAAAAAAANACCCTCCTCAAAAAAAAAAAAAAAAAAAAAGACTCTAGTGTTGCTATTTCCTTCTCTGTTGTCTTCATATACATATGTATGTTACTGAGAAAACGCAATGTACAGGTCTGAGCTGAGCCAGATGCTTTTGTGACTGATGCTTGCTAAGCAAATCACTAAAGAACTCACTTGTCCTTGACCGCATTATAGGGGTCAGGCCTCCACATGTATGAACTGTTCCTCAGCAATTTTTCTCACATGCATGTCACAAGCAAGAGCTTGAAAACACATCCTCAGCTTCAATATCAGCTCTTGCTGTCACTTGATTTCTTCACCTATGAAAAGGAGATACTAGAAAGTCCTGTTTTATAACACTGCTGTGCACTGTGGGGGTAAAAAGTCAGTAAAGCTGGGGGAAACAGAGATCAGGACAGTGGGTGCAGGCTGAGTCTGCAGCTCATGCTAACTGCAGGCCAGGTCTAACACTGCAACGTGCTGCTGCCCTGGGCCACCTGCCCTGCCATCCCTGGAGAAAAGGGCCTGCCCGCTGAGCCCAGGCAATGCCACTGGTCAGCCCTCCCTGGCTGCTTCACCTGTATCTTACAAAAACACGGTTTTCAATTCATATTATTACGTAACAGGACAGTATGTTTTCAAAGATATTATTGTTGTCTATCGCGGGAAAAAAAACCTTCACCTTTTGTCATTGTCATTTATTAATTCCAAAGCCCACCTTCAAGGGTCAGTGCTTGCCCTTCTTCAAGAGGGATCTGCAAAAGGGACTGGCTGACCTGGCTGCACTAGATCCACCCTGGTATCACAAACCAGGATGGAAAAGCAGCCTGTGAGCAGTATGAAGAAAATACCACCAAGTTTCAAATAACTGTCCGTGTTACTGTAGAGAAATGGGTATGGTCTCCACCATCAGATCTGGATCTGGATCCCATGCTCTGGAATCACACTGTCTATATTCCATTTTCTTTCTGAAAACAATTGGCAATTTCATAAACACACTGGAAGAACTCCTGCAGGGCTCAGCGTGATTTATGTTCATTCTGAGGGAGGAGAAAATCTAAGGTGTTCCCTTGTTCAAACCCAAGCACAACAGCCTGTGTTTCAGGATCATTAAGCTCTCAAAAGCAACAATCTGGCACCACGCCGAGGAGCTCCCAGCAAGGATTTGTGCAGTGAGTTCTACTACAGCAATCCAGTGAATAAAACCAATTCTTGTCCCTGTCAGTGAACTGAGCAAGTTCTTACTTGTCTTATTGTCATGACTGGTAACAACTGAACTCGAGGTATACCAAGAATCAACCTCAGGTAGTCCCACAGTCAGTGTCTCAGGCCTGGGGAGTGTGATGCACCCACTGACCCTAGTGAGCAGAGCATCCCACCTTCTGTACAAAAGGCCAACGGAAACACACTGCATGACTGGAAAGGGGAAGGAGAAAAAAAACAAAGGAATTAAAAAAAAAATGATCAAGTCATGGAACATCCATATGAACCTGGCAACAAACTCTAAAAGCATGCTGTATGCTGGCACTCCATAAGAAACTGATGACAGCCCATTGCTACTACTTCACTTCAGAATACTGTTCATTTAATGTCTTTTCTCTGTGTTTTAACCATTGAACTGCTGGTGGTAGGCTGATAACGTAAGCCCCCACTAGCTGAAACACTCTCCTTCCTAAAAATAATAAAGGTTAAGGGAGTGACCTTAAACCAAAGGATTGGTGCCAATGCTTAACATCCAGCCTGGTAACAAACCCTTTCTGTGCAATCACTTTCACAGGACGGGCCAGATGACCCCGGGCTGGTCAGCACAGACTGATTCGCGTGGTCATGGTGCTGGGCAGGGGAATGGGCAGGTTACCCAGCCCTGCTTTAGCGCTACAGCAGTGACCGCGTGCTGCATGTGCGGCCTTTGCACGGCCTGTACAGGGAGCCACGGCCTCTGGCTGGAGATTCCCTGCTGATAATTTTAGCTTTATCATCCATTTCGACAGCCCCAGCAGCACAGGAACTCTAAAGCTGTATTATTATTTAAGGTATTTGCCTTATGCCTCTACAAATCATAGAAAATACAAGCTGCTCAGGAAGTGCAATTGGCAGAAATTGTGATTCTGTGAAACAAGGTATAATGGCTTAAATGTCATCTGCACATCGTTTAGGGGAAGACTGGGGTCTAAAAGCGGTGCAATACAGAAGAGAAGGGGCAGAAGCTTCCAAAAATATAAAAGCAAAATATGGTAATTGAGACTGGGGGGGAGGTGGATATGGGTCATTCTGCATTACAAGCATCAAAGCAAATACATGGACATCCACATACATTTGAGTTAAAATATATGAGATGCAATAAAATAAAATTATATATCTGCCTATAACCACCCATCCTCTCTTATTTTACATTTTCTTCAAGAAGGGGGAAAGTGATGGTATCCCACACAGGAAAATACTGGCCTCTGTGTAATCTCAAGCTGATCCAGCACCTACTGAATCAATGAAAACGTTTTTGATGACTTGAGTAGTTCTGGATCAGGCTCCTTGTAAGAGCAAGGCCTATAACAAGGAATTCTGTTTGACTGAACTAGAACAGATCTCATACTTGAACCTCATAATCTGCTCTTCCTATTCGTCATATACTTCGTGAGGAAGCCAGCTGCCATCTTTGTGAGGCATTTTCAGGCAAATTTGAATGCCGAGGAAGACTAACTCAATACAGTGACCATACTGATAAAGGCTTAGCAAGCACACTTCAAAATGCCATGAAGATCTATCTCAAGAGTTAAGCGTAGCATCATATTTTTGCAATCTGCAGATAGGAAAAAAAAAAAAAAGTCCACTTCTACAGTATACTATCTAATTGTGCTGAGGATTCCATTCCTCTCTTAAAATGTCATTATCTTTTCTCATCTTTCCGTTAACATTTCGGAAGATAATTAAACTTTTAAGAAATAAGCAATGCCTTTCTCAGCATGATCAGGCCCTGCTTCTGTTTACTTATTCTCCGGCTGCTTAGCCACTAAGCCTACCTAAAGCAGTAGTGATTAAACCAGCCTCGACTTCTTGGGACCCAGGCAATTGTAGAACAGAACAGAGAAGGTCAATTTTTTCAAGTCACACAAACCTTAAAATAGCTCCCTCCTCGCTTGTCATTTTTGCACCTTGACAAGATCTCCAGCAAAAAATTTTGCATTTTCAGTCTCACAAAAACCATGGGTTCTCCAGCAATGAGGCAACGGAAAAAATCAATACTTGCCATGTACCATGTAACCAATAGAATAAGGGCAATGATTTATGTATGGATGGATGCAGACTGAATCAGCTGGGGCCTCAAACAGAGGGAGAGAGAGAGAGAAAGAGAGAGAAAGAGGTGTGGGGGTGAGCCGGACTGCAGTGATTATTCCTACACTGTGGTCAGATTTTTTTTTTCTGCAGCAATAATCCCCCTCTCTGGCACTGCAGGACATAAAGGAAAGACTAGCAATTTGTGGAATACATGATGGACCAGCTTTTCTCTTTTTGCTTCAGAATATTGAATGCTATATTGAATATTAAGGCACAGTAAAAAAGGAAGAATGTGTGGTCTGCGGTCCTTCAACCTTCCAGCTACCTCCACCCTAATACAGACCAATCCAGTGGGTCAACAAGAAATAGTTTAAGGAGAGTCAAATTATCAACAGGATAAAAATGTGCCATCACTGCTTCATGACAAGAAAAGGCAGAAAGGGCTTCCTGAAGAGAACTACCATGTACTCCAGGACTTTCTGCTGAGAATATAGTTTTATAAATTGGATTACCAGGGATACAGCATTATAAGGTATTTAACTGACTATAGTGACTTTTAGGATATCTAATACTGCTGTTGATTTAAAAACTAAACTATTCAAGATAAAGATTTACTTATCCTTTTTTTGTGATGTAGGCTACTAATAAACACTTATCCAAACTATACCCTATGCTTTCTTGCTGTGTTATTAATAAATATCTAGCAGATGACTTTACAGTGATGGCAGTATGCTATATAAATGCTACATTATTTTATAATACTTCCTCGATAGCTTGTATAAATTGCCATTATAAATCCTAAACATTTTTGCAATGCCTTAGATGTTTAGACTGTATTTAAATTTTGAGAATCAGATGTTCCATCAGTACTTTCAATATTACAGTTTGCCATGAAGTAAGCTTGCTATAATTACTATTTCTGCCACAACTGTCATTAATAACTGAAATGTGTCTCTTTTCTCCCTGTACCATTCATACAATAATTAAATGTTGATATTATTAGTCTTGTTCTTAGAGGCACAGTATTTTTAGATAATGCTATAGAACAATAGGAGGCCACTAGTTAAATACACACAATTTTGCAATGCTGGATCAATTAAAGCTTTAAGAATTGCAGGGTACTTAAAAGCCTTGTATTCTATATATGTCTAAGAATTCATCAGTTCAGAATAATATAGAAATGATTTAATTCCTGATTTTCTACCACATGTGTATGACAATAGGCTAGCAAGATTCATCATCATTTACTAAACTACATTCTTTCATTTGTTTTATGGGGAAAATATCAATGAACATGTGAACAAAACATAATTTAAGAAAAAATGTTTTAGGTTTTTAAAGAATGTGATTGCATGTGATCAGACTTTGCAGCTCAAATGAAAACATTTCTGATATTATTTTGCTTTGATACTACCTACCTTCTTCTTTTATGGAACTTATACTATGCTTAGCATAACATAACATACACCTGTACGGTCAGATCAAAAAAAAGTGCCTCAGTGGAAAAAAAAAAAAAAAAAAAAATGAAAAAAAAAAAAAAAAAAAAAAAAAAACACTTTAATTATAGAGCATGTATTTAATTCCCCAGTAAGTTGACCATAACAGGCAATAATACATTTTAGAGGATGAATATAAGAAACACACTATAAAGGAGAATAAGTACCTACAGCTCATTAATAATTTAGCCAGAAAATTCTTCGTTTGCAAACATTCAGTAACAATAAGTAATGTTTCTTAGCTCTCTTACTCCTCTGTCTTTATAGATCTCTCAAGTTAAAATCTGGTTGAATTCAGATATTTCTAAAGCCTTAGAATTATGTCAGACTAAAATGAAAAAAGAAGTGGTTCTTCCTTTTTCTCACTAAAAGATGATCGAACACAATCCACAAGTGAAGATGCAAACACTTAATGACAACTTCTAATCCAGAAGTGGTATGACAGGCGTATTTTAAAGGAATTTCTCAAACTCCTCCAAGTACTGAGAACACAGCAGGTAAGCATACGCTTACCTTGGAGTAACACATTATAATTCCTCTCCTTCTGTTTTGTATTTCTCTCTCTCCAGTAAATACAGCAGCAACAGAAACTCCACATGTGATGATGGACTTGCTTCACTTTTCTTTTGAGCTCCTGCCAGAATGCCATGGACCTACAGCATCTGGAACCAGAAAGAGATTAACATGAAAATCTTGGCACTAACCCAAGGAGAACAGTGAAACAGTCAATGAAACAAGCAATGCTTTGCCACAGCACCATAACCAGGTGAGTTAGATGAGCAAGCACTCATTTGGTGCCAATGAGATAGGAATAATTGTTAAAAATTAATGAAAACCTATCACTTTGATCCAGGACCTAGACTGTTCAGATAACATGAAATATAGGCTTGTGTAGTGAAAGAAATCTGATCAAAGTCATTTTAAATGTTCACAGAACTAGAAATAAATATAGCAACAGATAGTAAGTTGTAAGCTCATGTTTCATAAACAAAATTCAGGGTGTATTATCACTGGTGCAATTCCATACCTAGACAGAGTACAGTGTGTTTTCAAATAAGCAAACTTTAAAAATTGAATAATACTTTTACAATTAGCAAACGGATAAGAAAATGGCCACATTTGCAATACAGGTCTTTTCATTCCCAAATAAAAGTTTGTTTCTATCCAGCATAGAAACACTCTGTTCCCTTTTCAAACTACCATTTCAAAATACACTTAAGCTGAAGAGCACTGACGTGGTGAAAATTCACAGCTGGGCTACTGAGAGACAAAACATAGAAAATATTGAAGAAAAACATTCTGCACTTTTGAAAGCAGACTGAAAGGAAGCTGATGCATCCCTTTGTGCAGCATTTTTAAAAGACTAGTGTGTTATTTTGAATTCACATTCTACTAGAAAACATACACATACAATTGTGTATTCATATCGCTTAATCTGAATCTTTCAAGATTTCTCATTTCTCTTAACAGCAATAAGGTAATTTAAAACGGCTTAGGTAAACATGCATTTAAAACTTTTTCATAGATTAATTAATCCATTGCAATTTGTGCATTAATAAGGAAATGTCACAATTTTCTTAATTGAAATGCTCTATCGTGCACTAGAAAGTACAATATTGTAGGTCATCAACAATTCTTGTTCCTTTGTATAGTCAAATAAAAGAAAAATTGCTAAAATCTGATAAACTGCTGAAAATGTGCAGCACTGTCAGCTCCAACTGAAGCTACCAGTTACTGAGGAAAAAGGACAGCACAAAATTCTTCCTGAAACAAACCAAACTAGGCCAATGATTTAATGGAACTGTAACATTGTGTAAGGTTAGATATTAAATATAATTAATAGAAAGAAAAGAGAAAAAAATGACAACAAAAGTACTATAGGAGCCAATCTTGAAGAACTGAGGAGTATGAAAAACAGGAGAAGATGAATGAGCCTTGCAGCCTGCCAAATCACCGCGAGCACAACGCGCGGGTCGCAGCGCACTTCCCGAGGCGGCGGGCAGCGACCGCTCCGCATCTGCGATTACTGTAATCACATTTATTCTTCTTTTCTTTCCCTTCCCGTATTTAAAGTTTGCAAGATCTAACTGATTATTTTATCTCATGCGAACCACCCTAGCTCTGTCAACAGCGCTTGAATTTTTAAAGAGGCTCGCTCTCCTTCCTCTCTCATTCCCCCTGAATTTTCCAAACCCCGATCTTAAGATAGCGCAAGTTCCATGGATTAAACAGTTCTCTAGGAGCCACCTAATAAAACACTATTAATTGTAATAGATTTTTGTTTCTTCTTCCAATGATATTTCCATGGCAACATTTTCACATTCTATTGTGGAGGGTGTTCCTCATCCACGGAGCGGGTTAACCACAGGGCAGGAAGGGCAGGCTCTTGGTCAGCCTTTATTTTCTCTGGTCCTTCAGCAAAGGTTAGTTGAGGTCAGCAGAAGCCAAAGGGTAATTACTTTTCCTCAACAGGGTTCAAGTCACACAGATTGCTATTGAGACAACTGTGTGGGCGACCTTCAGTTTCTTTATGTTCAATCTTCTTTCCTTTTAGCAGAGCAAATGTTAATAAGGATGGTGGATATGGTGGAAGGCCAAGGATCTATACATTCCCTGTATTTGCAGAAAGACAGTTTTTCATTTTGCTACCATTAGTGTAATTTTTAACAAAAAAAAAGCAATTCACTGAGTCCAAACCATGGAAGGTTGCATAGTGCTAAAACATAAAAGCTATCAATAGCCACAAAAGTACCTGTTCTGTGATTTTTCCTTTCAATTAATTTTAATAATTATTCCAGTTGGAGGAGGGCTAACCGCTACTGCTAGCTAGGCTTGAGGTAAAACTCTGTGGAAGATCTACTGTGGATGAACTTTTCCCCGGAACACAGAAACCCCCAAAGAAGTATCATCCTCACTCACTCATTTACTTAAAAGCCCTTCTCAGTCTCATTAGTAAAATTATCAGTATTCTTGTTTCTTTTTACGTCTTTTTTTAATGTAAAAATGGCGACAGTAAAAGTCTGTAATACAAAAGAAGAAATATAAAGGGGGGATTATCTCTGACAGCATTAATTTTGGCCCCATATCTTCTGGCTTTCCTTTCAAGCTCAATATTCACGTATTCACAAGCTAAATAAATAAATAAACAATGCAAGGATCATGCAGTGATCACTAAAATATCCATTATAAAGCAGTAAAGTGCAACTCAGCTTCCTGAGTGATGCATTACTTTGTAAACTCAGCAAAAGGTATAAATAATCACAATGCTGATAAACAATAAATGGGAGATTTGGTAATCCATTATTTCAAATGGGGCTAAATGGAAGAATAATGCATCATTTATATTTGACTATACTGTACAGTATGTAAATTATTGAGTACTTGCTATACTACCACATTGAAGAGGTGGCAGACAAATAGCTGATCATGAAACAGAATTACCCGGCTTCGTAGGACTGTTCGGCCATCTGTGTGACACACGGCACTTGGGCGGGATACCAAAACCAGTCACAAACTTCCTTCTCTCCAGCTTTACCAAGAGCAGGTCTTGCTTAGGCCAGAAGTTACACCCGCCCAGGTACAGCAACTGCTGCCTTCAAAGGGGCTAGTATCTGCTCCCAAATAAAAATACATTAAACACGGGTTCACACTGTATCATTAAATTAAGGAAAACAGTATTACACGGATTATTCCTCAAGAAAAAGCTTCAAGTTGGGGAATTTAAAAGTTCAATTAAATTAAATTAAAACTTAAAGACATATGTAAGTTACACATATAACATATGTAAAATATATGTATAAGAACTCCAAACGGATTAAGTGATGAAACTTTTAGGTAAAGGCACTCAATGCTACATTCATTCTAAAATGACATTATAGAACAACTATATAGTATGTTCCTAAGTCCTCAATCTTACATTTGATTAAATTTGTGGGAAGGGAGCATTTGTCACCTTCTGATCATGACACTAGGAACAGTGTCAGCCGGGGATGGCCGAAAGCAGAGTCTTCACTAGCACCGCTTTTCTGTGTGTGCCCTGTCCCTTTCTGTGCCACCCCTGCTCCCACCAGCCGCCATCCTCCCAGCAGACAGGCTGGGACAGGGCACTTCATCTTCTTCTGTGAGAAGGACAGGAATTGCCAACTTCTGCTCTGTGTCCCTTAAGGTCACCAGGACTCCTCTCTCCCCCACCAAGGAGATGCCATTTCTGTCTCCTATTACATATCCGTATGTTCTGAAGGGCCCAATTTTCAGTTTCTCTCAGGCAACTTAAGGCAACTGTTCCCTCTGTGTTGCACCCTTCTGGAAGGCAGGCAATGGTCAGCATCCCAAGGCTAACATGTGGTATGAAACAACCTCTCGGAATGATTTCTCCTGAGGGAAATCTTCCTAAACTCCTCGAGTTTTAACTCAATTTGATTTTAACACTTCTCTGTAGAACAATTTCTAAAATCAACTAGTTGATATTTACAAAGAGCATCTTACTTTGAGTACAGTAGAATAACCTTTGGGAAAATGAGAAAGTAAGTTTTAAATTGTTCTTTAAACAAGTTTATATTACCCCACAATACCCAATCTTCACCTTAACTTCCCATCCAATAGTTAGACTAGCAAATATTTATAATTTGCCTTGGGATTGACTTCTGCAACTATCATCAGCCTACGCCTAGATCAAAGCTCATTTGCTACGGATTGTCCTGGGGCAAGAGGAGAATGACTGGGGCTTGTCCCAGCATTTATGTGATGTGAGTGCAGCATGCAGAGGTCTAGGACACCCACCCGATGCACAGAGAACCACAAGATAACTGCTCATCTATCATTCCCACTTCATTCCTTCAAGCTCCACGCCATATACAACATGAGACCTAAGTGTCACAGCCCTGATAACTCTCTCCTACAACATGTAATGAAGACAGACACTAGTGTCGGTCTAATAAGCTATCCTGACCACTTAACTCCTTATGCCAGAAAGGCAGCTCATCAAGCGGACTGTGCTACCCGTGTGCTTGTAGCAACCAGGGAAAGTGCATAGAGGGAGGCAGCCTACCCTTACATGGCATTTATCTGGTCACCCATGAAGCGGCTGAGCAGGAAAGTCCCTTCTTCCACAATATAATCCTCAACATCTTGATTTTCTGTCAGGTTTTAAATCCTGCCTAATTAGAAGATTCACTACTCCTTATGATACCTGATTTTCTAATTAGTCTTCATAGCAGTCTAAATGAATTGTGATACACCATTTGGTATGTTAAATGAAAACATCCACTGCCGTTCTCACCTCCACAGGCACATGGAGGTGAGGATGACTCCTCACCCCATTCCGCACTGCAGATCATTCCAACTGCAGCACCTCTGGAGCAGCTCATGGGGGACACACCATGAGGTCAGACGTGTGCTTACAAACAGACTGCATGTCCACAGTGGACAGCAGCAGAGAGGCTGTGCCCCCCAAAAGAAGCCCGTACTCTATCCAACGTACCTGCAGCAAATGTAACCCACAGGCCCCCGAGAGAAGCCCCTGGAGCCCTCTGCATTGCAGCTCGCTTGCTGCTCCCACTGCTGAGAGCCACTATGTCAGCAATATTGCTGTGGGAGCATTTTGCTCAAATCAGTGAGCTTAGGCAAGACCTAACAACCAACCAAATTCAGAGAGTATCTGAAGCATTTCCCTGAATCTGAGGATCTCAAAGCAGTTCACACTACCAAGATTCACACCACAAATCAATCTCAGCTCTGAATGCAATATTTTTTGCCTAGAGGTATCTACATTTCTGCAAACAAATGGCAATTCTGCATGCAAAACAAGTAGCTTTATCCAAACATCACATATTCAAAACATACCTTTAATGTGCAATTATGCATTCAAAAACTTGCTTAAGGATCACTAAATAGCTACTGGTCATTTGTGAAAATCTATGGCAGTTGCCTCTGTAGTGCAGCAAGTTTGTCCCCTACACATCTTTTGTCAAATCACAGATTTAGGAAAGCAAGGTAGGAAGATTCAAAAGCACTACTGTTTCTTAGCTAAAATACATTTACAAAAGCATAAAAGGACTTTTAATCTTTTTGCCTTTCACTATTTATTTCATGAGTGAGGATTTTTTTTTCTGCTCCTTGTTCTCTCCCACGGAAATGGGGGCTTCAGAAAACTAGTTACAATCTTCTTCCCACAGATCTTACAAAGTTCTCATCCCTTCAGAGTACAGAAGTGCAGAAACATTCTGCAGGGCTGAAAATGCCTTTTCTGGTGTCCACCAGACCCTGCATACTACAGGACAGATTTTCAAACCATTCTTCTAAGTGAAGAACCAAATGATTACCTCTCATGGTTAGCAAGTGCTTTAGCAAAAGCTCCTCCTGATCTCTTTGTTTTATGGTGAGTTAGTGCCCAGGCAGAGGATGAAGGGTTAATGTCAGAGCACATCTTCTGATACCCTGATTGACTTTCCTCTCCTTTGTTTTCTAACTTCTTTTGAATAGGCAGGAATTTTCTGCCTGAACAAACTTTCAACAGAAAACAGAGCTGGGGCAAATAGAAAAAAAAAATGAGCAAAATAAAAACTGACTGGGCTGAAAATATAAAAAGGAGCTTTGGTTAAAAAATGAAAAATTTCTAGCAGAAGCGTTCATTGTGAAAATAAGTTAATTAAAAATGTAAATCTTAACCATCTTATAGCAATACTATTTAAAGATATCAACATTTTGATAGTGTGATTACTGTGGCAAATTTAGCTTTGGATGAACTTGATATTCAGAACGAAAAATGCATAAACTGTTAGAAAAGCTCTTTTAAAAATGCAATTTAAATACAAAATCATTATATTTCATAACCCTATTCATGTCTCTGCTTTCCTCTAGGCTGAAACCTGGTTCTAGAAGTTTTTAACAATACAAAAAACCTTCTAATTTTGATCATTCTATTTTGATCATCCATAGCATTCTCCTAGTACTACTAGCAGGATAAAATATATTCTTATAAAAAAACAGACTAGTGCATTTCAGTTATGGTTATCTATTGATTCAGTTACACTTGAATTGATCTCAAATTGTTTCAAGCAACTGTTCTGCACCCAAAACACCACATGAACCACAGAAACCAGATCAATAGATTTCAAGTGAAATAATTGTTTTCCTTTGTAAGACCCCATTACTTCTTGAATGAAGAACTGTTTGATTGACCTCCAGGAAAGCAGCAGATGTGAATAAGCCAAGCACCTCGGGCCTTATCATTTAAAGTGGGGCCTTGAAATTACAGGAAAGTACCCTGAACATGTGCCGGGTTCGCTCTGGGAAATGCACAGCTGGCCAAGCCACAGCACTCCATTTTACTTTGATAAAACGAGAGCAGCAGTATAAACATGGTACAAAGAGACTTCTATAATTAGTCACTCATGAACACACATAGAAATATTTTACTAGTTCAGAAAACAATCCAAGGATTCTTCAGCGACTGGTTTTGTTTTCCCAGTATCAGTATTACTAAGTTCATTTTCTAGCTTGGTGAAATTTCACATAGCTCTGCCACCAAATTCACTTCTTCACACTTGCTTACTGCATAATTTCAGTACTTGGTGCAGCAGTCATTCTCATTTTCAGATCCACAAGGTAGAAGGCATAATCTAGTTCAGTAGCTAAGAAAACCAGGCTAACCCTATTAATTCTACTGGCAGGATGGAGATTTATGCCAGGAAAGCAACTTACTGGGGTGCATAAGATGGCATCGGGAGAGGTTAGGTCTACCACAGTAAAACAGGATCTTCTCCAGGCTGACTATGGGTTGATACAAGGGCTGTGCTGATGTCAGCTTAAGACATACATAGCCCTGGGAGAGGAGATGCTTATAGCAACCCCAGGCTGCAAAATCTGCAGGACTACGTGGGAAATTCTCACTGTTCTGTCTCTACTTCTCCTACCATCCGTGTGCTGAGTGCTGCTCCCTCAAGCCCTGGCATCCCTGGGTGAAAGCCCTGCAGCTTCCTTCCCTACCTGAAACTGGGCCTTTTGCACAGAGAAGACTCCAGAAGGCCACCACCTCCAATGGACAGTGGGGTCAGACATTTATTGGTAGTTACTCCAAGAAAACATTGCCATAAGCACCAAACCTGGCAGTCCTGTCCCACCAGTCTCACTCAAAAGCCCTTTCCAGCTACAGCAAAACTACTGCTGAGATGATGCACACAGAAGGCACCAATACTAAGCAATGACAACAACAACAACAAAAAAATCCATATCTACTTATGAAATATAGTTCTAAGGAAGAATTCTGTTCTTAAGATATTTTATACCCTCCATTGATTGATGCTCCTCCATCCACAAGACATCCTCCTCCACCCCTACCACCCCCTCCAGAAAAAAGCACGGGGAAAGCAGAGCAGAGTGGCATTACTTTTGCGATGGTAGGACAAGAGTCACTCTCCTGAATACCAGCGCTCCTGGAATTGGAAATCTTTACTCTCTGCTAATTATACTACAAATAAACAAAACACTCCCATTATACCTCACAATGTTCTTGTCGGGAAGCTCAGCTTAGCTCTTTGCAGATCTTAGACCCAATCTTGGGGTTTGTGTCTTTTATGAGTGCAATTAACTGCAAACACCTTGTCATAAACATTTTAAAAGGTCAAAGAGATTGCAACAATTTTGCTAAAGAGATAAATGGTCAAATAAAACATTGAATTGTTAATTCCCAGGTGACAGAAAGCTGCATGAGGCAGATCAATAAGAAGACCTAGAGGAAGAATTCTGGGATAAAGGGCGGGTCAACCTTGAAGTGTTAATAACTTACTCCTATTATTTTACTCCGGCACATCATGTGTTCTAGCAGGTAACCGAGCACTTAACAGCAAATTAATGTCCACCGAGTCACGGAGTGGAACTGGGCACCAGAGATGATTAAAACAAACACCTCTGAATGGATTTAGCTCCATTAATCAGCAAAAAGAGTGAGTTTATAAAAGACAGGTAAGACCTCAATCTTACTCCTATTTCTAATCCTATTCATCACTGCAGGATGAATGCAAAGCCTTTGTCCGTCTCTCGCTCTTTCTCTCCAGACTTTCTCCTTTCATGCTTGTTCTTAATACCTTGAGTTTTATTAAATAGTAACTTCTGAAAGCATGTACTTTATTTAGGTTGAAAGCATAGTAAGATATCAGTACATCAAGTAAAAAGAGTACGCTGCAGCAGATATTCAGGTGCTCTATGCTGTTAAAGCTGTTCTTACAAACCTAGGATAATTGGTATTAGCTTAAGGTCCACCCTACAGAATAAATTAGAAAAATGTGGAAGGGAGGCAGGACAGAGGAGTCAGCACTGCTGCCAGGTCTGCGCCGCGCGAGGAGAAAGGAGAGTCTTTCATGCTCTTTCTTAGGAAGATAATGTGGTCACCAGGATGTTTAGCATTTCTGTCTGTGTTCAAACCATATTTTATAATTGCAGCTGCTTAATAGATGACTCTTTCTTTTACTATAAAAATCATGTCTCTCTGTTTCATACTGGACAGTCAACAAAATTTTAGTTTGGAATTAAAAATATATACTTAATATTCAAGACTGACTAAATGTGGATAGAAGGATCACCAGTTAAAATAATCAATATGAAACAAGGCTCATACACTTATTTAGCAAATACTGCCTATTTTCTCTTATCCACCCCATTCAATATAATAGTTGGACTATAATAAAATTTATACAAAATAACCTTTTCTGAAAACTCTACTCATCCAGTTTCACTACTACTTTTAGGAGAGATGACTGACTTTTTAAAAATTCTTAAAAATCTTTTCCGCCTTATTCATAAAATCCCAACAAGGTGCAGACAAATTCGAAGTACACCACTCAAAAGTGTCTACTGAATGACTATTTTCTGTCTGTCTTTGGAGAAATATTAGAGAACTTCAGGCAGCTAGAAGATGACCTGACAAACATTCTTCTCAAAAACAGTTCTATTTTGTAGATTCTTCCGGAAAGATATAACCAGCAAAATTAAAAATATATATGTGAAGAAATTTGTCTCAACAATATTAATTAAGGAGCTTTTGGAGTACGGATACACTTTTTCCAAAGCAGACTGAGCAACTCATGAAATGCAAACTGTGAAAAAAAGATGTGAAAGTCTATCAGAGATCAATAACTCCTGACACGTATCGAAAAAATATCTACCAGTATCTATTGGAAGACAGGAACTCAAACTATTCTAAGGCTTCATGTAGTGACATAAAATATAGACAGCAATGCCTATATTGGTCCCACTAGATACTTGAAGCTAAATGAGCATTTGAAAGGTCAGTAATTTTACTGGTATAAATTGCATGCCAGTCATTTGCATAAGACTGAAAGTCAAATACCAGTTTTAATTCTACCAGTCATATGCAAATTTAATCACCCCACACCTCTAACAGTAGCCTTATGTCATCTGGCACGAAAAACACACAGAAATACTATATATAACATCATATATGTACTGCAGAGCAAACATCTATTTTGCAGGTTTTATTAAGTACCATTAAAATATTTTATAATCTGTCAACAAATTTTTAGAGGTTTGGTTAGCTCCTTATTAAAGGATTTTGCAATTGAAGATTCTAGAGAACCCCAGAAGTATTTGTTGGGATTTATGCAAACTGCAATCTAACAGGATTTCTTTAATTGCTTTTCATATTTAAGTAAAAATTGACTTCCTCAGGACCCAGATTAACTTTGAGGAGTGATTTTAGCTTTAAAAAAAAAAAAAAAAAGAAAAGAAAAAGATCTATTAGTTTATTTTTTGCAGAAAAGAGGTTTAACTTTCTGTCTTCTAAAAACATCACCCAGTGTATTCAGCATGAGGCCTCAAGGCTCTTTCAATCAATGATAGTTTTGCCATTGAAATTAACGGCTATGGGATCACAACTAGATGAGTCTTTAAATATTAAATACTTAAGGCAAAAGAAGAGAATCCAAAGAGACTTGCACAATTCAATATAAAAGTAGTAAATAATAATTATTATCCATAAATGGGTCTAATCCAACATAGAAAAGGTGATCTGGCAACAATCGATGCAGGAATTGTTAGTAACAGTGTGTTTAAAATAATAATCCAATCCAGAAATACACTACAAAATTATGTAACAAAAACATGATAATAAAATTAAACAAAGTTAAAGCTAAAAAATGCCCTGGGGTGTATTTCTTCCTTTGTCCATCTTCTTTACTCAACTACTATACTATTTCAAAATGCTGAATTTTACTTTTATTGAAACAGGTAAAAAAAATAAAAGTTTACAGTCTTGGGTGTCTTACTGCTCTGTATCTGCATGTTGCATAAGCTACAAATGTCCCGATTTTGTGACACACTCTATTTTTTTAATCATAGATACTTTTGGGTACTTAGGAAACTGCAGTTTTCTTTAATCCATCAAGATATAAAAAACAGCTGAATTAACTTCATGATCATGAGTAGCTGAGAGAAGAAAGGAGGGAATGGATATTATTACTTAAATCCAAGCATGGCTCAGAGTTTTCAGTAATTTGCAAAACTACTGACTGCTTAAAAAGTGAAGAGGTGAAAAAAATTGTTTTAGCTTATACAGTAATGCAAAATAAGACCACTGCCCACATTAGATGTAGCACAGAACAAAAATAATACCATCATGGTTTACTAGTTGTAAGCTGCCATGATGCACTGGTTTTCTCTACCCATCCTCTCCCATGCCATCTGTTCTTCTAAAGGTAAAAGACGGCTGCAAAACGATCCTTGGGCACCTACCCGGATCTGTGTGGCAAACTGCACCTCTTTTCAAGCAAAAACATGACACATGCAGTGACTAACGTGTGGACCTTCTGTCCACAAACCCTGGAATATAAAAGGATTCAAAACTGACAGGGTTTCTAGGGTTAATGGAACACTGGAGCTTTGCAGTAAAATCCACCTCCAGAGCAGATCTACAGCCCCTTGTGCTTCGCTGTCTTCTGCATCCCAGGGTAGGGGGAGCATAAAGTCCAGAATTACCTGGGCTCTTCTGTTTCTCTCACTGTGAGGGCACCCGTGTTATGGTCCATAGATTTCTGCTTAGCATAAAAATTGTGCACTGCCAGCCTACAAAGAAGTAATTGCTTTACGTTGCCTTAAATGGCAAGGCAATTTAACCACAGGATATTGTTGAAGAGTTTACCAGGATAATTTTCTGACAGAAAACACATGTTTTTTTCCTACCCCATAACCATGCTAGTACCTCTGCAAAGAAGTAGTGTTGTGATGCTGCTCTTTGCTTTATTTTGCCAGGAATGCATAGCTTTCAAATAATCTACATTTTCATTTGAAATCACGTATCACAATTCTGTAAAGACTGGCAGGCTGACTCACTCTGTATTAAACCAAAACCAACCATTTTAAACCCTTCATTTGAGCTAGTAAGTTTCTAAGATGTTGAGGAACAACAGCAGAACAGCAATTTTGTTCAAATAAGAAGCAGCAGAACACACAATTTAAAAAAATCACACCTAATAACCAGTATTTAGTTAGTTTAGACCTAATTTTAGAGGTAACAGTACTTGCATCACCTGAGATACAGTTTGGAATAAATATATTCTGTTTTGCACATCATTCTTTCACTAACACAAGCCACTATTCTGAATAAGGATTTTAAATCAAAGTCTCTTTGGTCTGACACACAGGACTTCATACACAGCTTCTGGTAATCTTGACGGAACTGATATGTTAGTTTATTAAGGTAAATGCCACCTATGAATCAGTCATAAAATGCTAAACATCCCAGAGCAACTGCTAAATCATTTTCAACGATTTAAAATATATTCTTTAAAGCTGAATAATGTGATACTCGCTTATTGTATTAGTTTACCTAGAAAAGCTCTTCTTTCCCACAAAAGCAACCTAGCATGCTGAGGAGTAATTAATTCTCATGTAGTTTCACTAATTGTATCAAAAGAATGTGATTTGACCTCATAACTGTGGTCATTTTAAGAAGAGAGAGACGACTGCTGTGCAAGTGCACATCTTAGGCGCTCCCGGCTTTTCTTGCTCCATTAAAAAGCTTCTGTACCTCCCTTGGGACCCCACTGGCAGCAGACACAAACAGCACAAACCAGCAGGAATATGCAAAGAACAGGTGCTCCGGCTTACTGCAGCTGTGCCGCATGCGGAGGGGAATTAAATGGAAAAAGAAAGAAAGACAAAGAAAAGCTATTGCTTTTGCTCACCCTCTCTCAAATATCTACCTGGAGATGTTCCATTTCTCTCACAATGCACCTTTAAAAGCTGATGTTGTCACATGTTACACTCGCATGGGGTTAAGCAACTAGTAAAGCTCCTTCCGGAAGTTATAACCTATAGCAGTTTTTGAATGAGGCACAAAATCAACCATATAGCAGAGTTAATCAAATGCGTTCATAGCAAATGGATATATAATATATACATATATATATATATGTAAATGCAAATGACTGAACAGATTAAGCAGCCATATTGCTAACTCAGAAATTTAACACTATGGAAAAATATATGGTTTATAGTATATCACTTGGGGAAAACACCAATTAAGGTATATATAAAACATATAATTATAAAAACCAACCATGACCAGGCATGTGTTGGTAACACATCGCTCACTGTCTGAACTGTTTCCTTTCTCACTAGCTTTCTGCTTTCCCTGTGTCCTATCTCCGTAGGCCATAAGCCACTCAGGAGAGGGACTTTCCACTGCTCACCAAGAAATAAGAGACTTCTCTCGTTAAACTCAGTTTATTACCACAGTAAATACATGCAAGGAGGAGGAATGATAACTGTCGTAGCTAAATTGTAAAAATATGTATTTAATATACCATCACAGAAGCATCCTGCTTCTGTGGCAAGTCATGACCTCCTCGCACTCAAACTGTATGGAACAGCTGACATCCAGAAATACCATCCATAGACAAAATCGCCCAAAGATACATCCTTAAACTTTTGTGGTGTGCAGACTACCCCTCCACATGCCTGAAAGGTGCCTCCTCATGACTCTTCTCACACGAAGAGACAGAGGAGACCTGCGAGTTGCGGCTCCCACTGCTCCCCTGTTAGAGACAGTGCTGCTGGCGAGAGCTCTGCCAGGGCACGCGCAGCTGTGCGAGAGCAGCCCCCAGGGCTCCCCGAAATCACACAGCGCCCCTCTCAAATGACAGCATGGAACTGCTGGGACTAAACACGCAGCAACATTTCATTAGAACTTCTTCAATCTATATTCAGAATAGGCCACATCTCTTTTCAGCTAAATAAATACATGTGATGCCATCTGGTGCAGCTAGAACTACGCAATAAAGTAATGGGATACCTAAGCCTGTTCCTTAAGATATCTAAGGCTTTCTGCCTTCTCCAAACAAGACCTTGGTTCATGGGCAATTACTTATTTTCTGTGGCCAACTACAGCCATTTCACATGAAAACTGAGTACTGTAGACACAAGGGGCAGCTGGCCTTACAGTGCCAAGTTCTGGTGGGCAGAACATCTCTTTTGGTCTACATAGTAAAAGTCAATAAAGATACCAAATGTCCACCTTCAGGTTGTCTATAACACACAGGGTGGCTTTACAGTAGAGCTGATGCTGAAGGGTCTAATACAGAACCATCTCAGTCCCAAGGCTACTCTGAAAGGTACAGACTATTAGACCACCAGCTCAAAAACCCAAGTCACAAAACAATTTTCCACCCTTCCTCCTAAGTACAAGCAACCAAGAAGTCAGGGCAACCACCCCTGCATCTGGGCAGGTAACTGCACATTTATCTTCTACCCTGACCCTCAGCACTGGAAAACCAGGCAATTTATTTGCTATATGCTCGTTTGTATGTATGGACATGTGTCCCCAATAACCTTCAAATCCCTCTATTTTGATGAACTGTTAGTAATGCAGTGAAGAAAAATACTCATTTGTATGTGCAAACTTTCAGCAAACTTTGAACGACTTTAGAACAGGTGCCAGTTCAGGGCTGAATCTTAACTAATGAGACACAAAAATGTCCTTTGGCAATTCTGTTACAGAGCAGCAGGGGGGCGTTTCTTCTCAGCCACTTCCTCACATTAAATGCCTATCAGTGGGAAATTTGGAATATCCTGTAAGAGTCTTTCTTTAGAAAAATTGCTGAAATCTTTGAACCATGCAACTCCTCAAAAATCCTGCTTCAGTCACAGTTCATATAACTTAGTATTTCAAAATTATCTTCTCAGCTTTGGGTTTCAGATTTTGATTTACACACTTCCTGAGGCAAGTTACATACTTTAAAAAAAAGTCTTTAAGAACACATGGCATAATTTGTTCTCCTGCCCGGTGCCTACAAAGCTTTTCGGAAACAGCAGGATTTCTTTAATGCTTCTTATTGAATTTCTCTGCTTTCTCATTTAAGGGTGGAAAAGCAACTTCTATTCCACACTCCTCCTAGCAGATTGTAGTAAAAGCAGAAGGGGGAAAAAAAAACCCACTAAAGCTCTGACAGATGGTACCCAGCGTTTGACTCATGCTGGGCTCAGCAGGACCTATAGTTTAGAAGGTTAGGACTGTCAAAAAGACTCTGCTTATCAAGTGAATAACAAAGTGTGGACTGCCAGGCTGTTTCCTATAGAAAACTTGTATTTTACTTGTAATTCTTAGCTATCTTTCTGATGCTTCCGAAACTTCTGAGGAGCAGATGCATGTTTTTCTATTTAAGAACCAACTTGGAAGCTGCCATCCGCACAGCAGAAGGAGGCACAGTAGGCCTGACTCGAGAAGTTCTGCCCTCGCGACAGTGTCAGCGCTCTGGTGTGGTGACTTCAGAAGGGATTTGAGGGCCAGGAAAGAACTTCCCATCTCAATTCTTCTTTTGCAATCAGGGAAGTTTAAATCCTTTGTAAAATTTTATCTTCTCTTCAACTATTACACCAGCCTGAGGATTGCTTTAGCAAAGTAACAATGAGAGTAAAGGGCGAAAGGTCTGCGCACAAAGCAGTATTTACAAGTTTTTCTTTTTTCTTTTTTTTTAAGTCATTTCTAAGCTCACATCAGTCAACATTTATGCCATTAGAAAAGTATCTAAAGTGACTACAGATGTTCACGAACAGCCCTGAAAGCACCACTGAAGTCTGGAGCAATGCAAATAAAAGGTTAACAGCTTGTTCTCATGCTTACTGGTAAGTCTGGACTTTTAACTTTGGGGGTTGCTTGCTGGTTATAGCAGTGTGACTCTGAATATACAACAGGCATTGTTATTAATCATTGCTATAGCACTGTACATTTTCTTTTTTTCCATTTTTTCTCCAGAAAACAATGTCAATTAATTTGTTAAACAAGCACTTTGTTTTAGTTATAAAGTAAACTGGTACAGAATTGTTAGCAGCTGCTCTCAACAGTTGAAATTAATGAGAGAGTAATTACACAGGGAAATACAACCGTTCTGTTGTCAACACTCAAGCCTGTCATTGCCTCAATTGCTTTTTCATTCAGGACTGTGAAAAATGGAAAGAGTGAATTGAGCTTTGCAGTTTGCAGCATATAATTAATTCAGTGTGGATTCATTGCTATGTCTGGACTCAGAGTTGTTTTATAAAAGACTTAAATCCAATGTGCTACTGAATGGGGAAGGGAGGAGGAATCAATCCTGGTTTACAGAGAAACAGAGTCAAAGGCATGGACAGCAGCGTGACTGCCCAGAAATTATTCATTTCAGTTGCTCTGCTTCCAGACAACCTCTACCAGAAAAAAAATGGCACGTGGTCCAAAATTCTCTCATTATAAATAACATTTACTAATTGATATCACACTGACCTTAGGTTAAGCTAATGTGATACTCCTGTAGCATATAGCTTAGGGCATTTTGTACCAGGCAATTTGTGCTTCAGAATGTTTGTTATCTAGTTTGTGTATTTAAAATTTGCTCTGAATAAGGCAAAGAACAATGAGTATTTTTTACCTTCGCTGCAAAGCAAACAGTCTGTTTTGAAAAGTGTCTGATTTATTTAAGTGAAAGCAGTCACACATAAAAGGGGGGTGGGGGAGAGAAGGAGAAAATGGAGTGACTGCTACAACCTGTTGCTTTTGCTCCTACTTTGTCTCCCTTTATTGCAGATTCCATTCCCCAATTCAAATCTCTGCTAATGTTTTATGTAGAGGTCATGAGATGAAACATATCTGTCCAAAAATTCAGTTCATGCAGTTCACTCCTGAACATATTTCTGATGTATATGTAGCAAATGAACAGTTTTCTCACCCATCACTGCATCTCTGCAGAAGCTGATTCCTATGCCCTTATTCAGCACAAAGACCTACACGGACACCTCTGGGAACAGACTTTTTCCTGTCCCCTAGACTCACCAGGCACAGCTCACTGCAAAAGCTACTCCAAGAGCTGAGTGAAAATCCTTTAGGCTCTGTTGAACTGCCCTGGGCTCCACATGCTATGAGGAGCTGTGACCAGAGCCGTTTTCCTTCCCTTTCCCCCTTTCCGAGCCAGGTCCCAGAGAGGGACTTAGAAGCATTAGGGACATGGCAGGATGGTGCTCATCAAAGGAGCAGAAATCCCCTCCCTGTCCTGGCAGGACCCATTTCTTGATTTTGCAAAAGTAAAGTGGAACAAATTACCTCGTATCCAAGACCTTGTGGTTACCAAAGTTACCCAAGGCCTGTGACTTTAACCTTAGGGACATATACATGAGCTAGAGATGAATGATTCTCACTGTCACGAGATGTGTGCCAAGAGGACTGAGCAAACTAAATACAAAATAGTACCTGTAGCAAAGATGCGATGTGGGACAGAGAGAAGACAAGCAAGGACGCTTTCTAGGGACAGCTATGGGAAGGAACTTGGATAGCAGGAAGGAACCTGAGTTGGCAAGTTTATGAATGCCAAAATTTCTCTAAAAGCACCCATTACCCAAACTGAAAAATCTGTGTTTTCTCAAAAACAATCAGTCTTAGAAATGCATAGGTCTATTCACACTCGCATTTCAGTAAACAACTTACTGTTCTTAGTCAGGTATTAATCTACTTTATTCCTTTTCTTCTGATGACATTACTCAGTCATCAGTAGCCTCCAATTCTTCACTGCTCTGTATCCACTCTGAGTCTCTGAGACTCGCTCAGGTCAGGACAGCAGAAGCCCCTAAGCGCCGCCGGCAGCGAGGCACAGCCGGGCTGCATCCCCGCGCAGCAAAGCTGCCGCTTGGCACGCGCCTCCCAACAAAAGGAACAGATGGGCTGGCCCAGGAACACCTACAACTACAGCACCTCTAAACACCAGCATTAAAGAAATTCCATGAACGAAGGCCCTGATTACTTTCATGTTCTCCTCCTGATAAAAAATAGAATGAAAAATGAATTACTAACCACTCTCCTGAAGACCTGAACCTACTCACCATTTGAGGGTTAATGTCATTAAAATTGGGATGGTTTCCTGTGAGTTTGGAAATACAAAACAAAGCATACCATGCAAAATAAATCCTCTGCTATTATGTGTTAGCTTTTCAAAATAGACATTTAACTGCCAGCACAACGGAATAATTTCAAGATGTCATAACAAAATAAAAATAGATAGGCAGATTTGACCACTGCGCATTCGTTTTGAAGAGATGAATACAAGCATTTTATTACAAACTTCACAGGATGTCATTTTATTTACACCTCAATCAAAGCGAAGATGCAAATATAGCTTCCATAAATTTTATGAAACAGACAGGAGAGGGAGCTCTCTCTTCATCTCACTACATCATGAATGGATTTTGCTGAATATATTAAAATCTAACCATATTTTTGTTCTCTGTCACACATTACTTGTCATTCTTTTCTCCTGGGACTGATTTCTCTTAGCAAGAAGCACAGCAACATGGCACATTCCCCTGTACAACAGAACTTTTTCTTTTAGATGAATACAGTAAATATATTTTTTGAAGGCTCTTCTAATTTTGGTGTGGGGAAAAAATAGAATGTAATTCCTTTTTTTTTTTCTTTTTTAAATTCTGTTTCCCTATTTGCTAAGTATTCTGCAAGTACTGGTATATTAAGTCTACTTTAATATTTTCCAACTAAAAATACTGAGCAAGTAATTATTTTCATTGTCATCACTATTTATCTGGTCCCAGGTATTTTGCGTTTATCTTGAGACTTATCAGACCAACCTGGGAATGATGGTAGAGAGGGTATAAATCTCCAAACTGTCAAATTCAGAAGAAATAGGTACAAGCAAACAAATGACAGCTATAATAAACCAGACACACAAAAAAAATAGTCACAGTTATCCTGCTGTCCACATGTTCTGTGTTTATTTGAAATTTTCCTATTGGAATATGATCTTAATCACGTTCTGAAAAAAAAAAAAAATGACAGCAAAAGCAGATGTATCTGCATCTGGATATAATGCTAAAAAACAAACTGACTTACATCTGCCTCTAACAGGGCATATAATAAGATTTTTCTTAATCCACTCGAAAGGAGAGGGGAGGAAGGGGAAGCTTTTGTCCCCCAGTTTGCTGCCGCGCCTGCAGGCTGCGGAGGCTGCGACCCCGCTCCGAGGGCGCCTCTCCGCGCCGCGAGCGGCCGCCTCCGACGGAGGTGCGCAGGCCCCGGCCCGCGGACAGGGTGAATAGCATGAGCCTCGTGCTTGTTAGCAGGCGCGAAAAGGCTTTTTCACCCCGTAAATCACAGGGATCCTTGTCAATGAAGCACCACATAGGCCAGCTGGCTCACTCTGATTTTTGTTTTGTTCTAAACATGGGGAGTCAAATGCCAAATCGGGGGCACGCGGTGCAGAGCTCTCCATAACGGCAAAGAAACCCAGGTTTAATTCAGGTATTTACTAGAGCTCCTTCTCCTGTTTTATCTATAGATACACACATTCATCTTCTCCGACTCGCTCTAACAGCCTTCCCTCACTCACCGTACAAAACCCATCCGTGGTTACACTAAACGCTGCCGTCGCAGGGATTTTGCCGCGTGCAGAGGACTCCGTACAAGGCACTGCCCTGTATCTGTACGAGGCACTGGCCTGTACTGGGCAGTGCCCCTGCAGGGCCACGAAAGGTGGCACCCTGACGGCCACAGCGGCTGCCACACAGGAACTAACAGCTTCCACACTGCAAACTTTGCAGGTGCAAAAGATCTTGGCGAAAGCAAGACTTTCTGTAACCTCAATGAGAAGTCACTAGGAGTCACGCCGTATGAAGACTTTTCTGAATTAATTTCTCAAGAATCTGTACAAACAGTCCTTTCGCTGCCCAAAGATAAAGGGAAACACGTAACCGTCCTTGGTCTCCTTCGTAAGCACTTGAACATTTTCAAAGCATTAGGCACCAAAGACCTGTTCCTCATCCTTTAAATTATTCGTATCGTTTAGCACTGGCAAAAATGAATTTTCTGTCTGCAATTAACATAAATCTTAGAAACTATGAAGTCCACAATTAATCTCCTGTGACTTGTTGGTATTTTTGTGTTTTTCAGTTTTAAGCATCCGTACAGTACAAGTTTATGCACAATCTGTGCCTTAAAGAATGCACCATTTAAATTCAACATGACATAACAAGCAAGGCAGTCATAGAAGAGGCAAGACTTAGATGGACTGCAGGGGAAAGGGGGTTACTACCAAAGAACCTCCGGGTGGCTGCAGGAATGAAAGGCGAGGTGGGGAGCACTGGAAACCTAATACTTTCTTCTGTCTTCTCATTCCAAAGCTTTTGGGAAATAAATCACTCCAGCTCAATTACAACATACAGAATGTATGCAGAGAAGGGAAAATCTGAAGTATCTTCACCAGGAACAAACAAGTAAGCAGGTGAAGGCAAGAAGTGCCTATTTACAGACGTTTAGAGGAAACTGATTTCCTCAGTTCGGCCAGATTAAGTCTAACATGATTGTGAGGCATTCCAAAAGAAATATCTACAAGGAAGGACTCACAACGTCTATGAACACGAAGTAAATCAGGATCAAACACTACATAATTATCAATACAGGTATCTTCTGAAAAACTTCTATAGAGTTATATTTGATCTTCCAACAATAACTGCTCAATCTTCAACTCAACTTTCAACTTTCTTCGAGATTTACTAGTAATGCCATTTTAAATATGACACGGACTTTTAGAAAGAAAATATTTCTTCTTCAACCTGGATGTAAGTCGCAGACTGGGAAATCTCTGCAGGCAAATGTGATGTCTTTATAGCAATCTCACAATTACTTGTAGAGATTCTACAATCTGGCACCTTCATACACCGTAATCAGAAGTACACAGTTCTCCATGTTCTGCACCTCTGCTGAGCTGAACTCAATCCAAATTGCCTAAATAGCATGTAGTCACTCTAAGCTTTCTTCATGAGCCATAAATTGAAAACAAGAGCAGTCCTAACTACATAAATGATCTTGTTGGACATTAGTAAAGCACCGTTTACAGGTGTAGATCAATGAACAAAGTTATTGTAGGTTATATTTGAACTATGAGAGTTTAAGTTTCCATTAAGAGGCCATACCCACTGCTAAGGGAACCTGAATCACAGCTGAGTTTTCTCAGTGCGACTAGTTCATGCAGCAGTGGGTGAGCTTAGCTTTTTAAAATGGCAATGCTTTAAGGAGCTGTTTGGTTGAGGACTGTTCTAAAATCAAGCTTTGATAATGTCTGCAAGAATAAGTCACTTTGAGAGAAACCTTTTTTTTTTTTTTTTTTTTTGGTTAGACAAAAGAATCTAGCAGTGCAACTGGGGGAAAAAAGTATTTTTTTTCCCCCTCTCTTCAAGTGTTCATAGAATTGTGTGACATTTGTGAAGTTTTAGCTCATCTTCTCTGAATGGCATTCAATAGACTCATAGTTGATCATATGTTAGGGTTCAGGAAGGCTGCAGCTCTCAAGAAGAGATGAAGAAAAGTTTCTGAAACATCCAGGTACCCATTTTACTGAGAAATGTAATCCTAAAAGCCTGTGTGTGTGCACTGGAATAATCCTATGCCCCTGAAGTGGCAAACTGCTTACAGAAATTAAATTCTTTGGTTCTTAGCAGCTTACAGAGAATTTATATTTGAAAGAAGTAGGAAACTACTTGTTTGCTAATGGAGTCCTGCTCAAATTTAGCACATTGATGTCAGTGTCTTATTTGCAAACGTGGTGACAGGGCTTGTAACCATTCCTGCCAAACTGCCACCCCAAGCCTGGGCAACCTGCAGCCTCTGCAGCATCTGACCCTGAACTAAAGCGAGTGCTAGTGAGCCAAGCTCCCAAAGACAAGCTCATGGCACAGCCCTCAGGTACTGTTTTAGTTGAGTCCTGGAGCTCCAATTATACTTTAAGAGCATGATCCACACACACAAGCAGTGCAGAAGAGCAAGGATAATATTGAGGTCACTTCAGCACCTCCTTTAGGACAAAGCAGACGCCTTCTGCAAAAAAATAACTTGAATCAGGCAGTCCTAAGCAACCTAATATCTCTCAGTCCTTTTGACTTTGCCTAGAAAAGGGTAGGAGCTGGGCACAACATTTGAATTTTCAAGGCAAACTTATTTGCATTATTTAAAAGCAAACAATGCAAAAGCAAAATAAGATCCTGTTCTGCAAAGCCATTGTTCCTGTGCAATAATCCTCCTCTACACAACAGCTCTCCTCTACATATTGCCTTTCTTTCACTACCACTCTCAGAAAGACACTGTAAAGAGTACATATACAATAGCAAGAACGTGCAATGTCAGCAACACAGCACAGATCAAGCAACCTTCTGGAAAGTCGGTTTTCCTGTGCTTCAGACTGAATGGGCCGGGTTCTCCTCCCAGTTTTGAGTCTACAGACTACAAAGACAGCCCTCTGGAAAATTATTCGGCCAGAACAAAACTTGTGTGAAAGTACGCTAGGAAGGACAGGTCGGCAGGAAAGGACATCAATGCTGGCATGGAGCTGTTCATGCAATAAGCTGAAAGCAGGACCACAATTTTTATTTGGGTTGCAAGTTAGATAAAAACTTTGATCTTCTTTGGTGATGCCACATTAGAGACATCTTTTGTAATAATTGTCACTTGAAAGACCCATGACTTCCACTCACAATTCTGCTGCGAAGATAAACATCTCTGTAGACTGCAGGCGCTCACCTCAGCTTCTGCAGGCATCTGGGAAGCCAAACTGCCTCTTCCTCCACTCCCTGCTCCAGCAGGAGGGAGCAGTGTTCGACTACACAGGCACAAGTCCCAGAGATGGGCAGCTAACGGGATATTATTTAGGAAGGAAAAAAGGCAAGAACATTGTATCAATGCAGAAAAAAAAGCGGGGGGAGGTTGAGCTCTTACTGCAAATCTCTACAAAATCCAGCAGCTCAACTTCGTACTGAAAGAGTCAATTGGTTATGTTGTTTTTCTAACACTATTCTCACTTTTCCTCTTTGGCTTCATCATTTTACATCTCCTATGTTCTCCCTATTCACAATGGAGAATATACTTACTTTGCCCCCAAAACATGTTATATACTTTCTGGTTCCCAGCACTTCCCAACAAAGCAGCATTTTTTTAGTAAAACTGCCCTCTTTGTTTATTTAGGACTTAAATTTAAATAAAGATTTAAAAACAATTAAAAAAAAAAAAAAAAGGATGGCTGAATCTGCTCTTCTCAGGCAAGTGTTAACTGACAAAGCGGGAGCCCTGCATATGCAACGGCCATGCCCACAGCTGCTAGTTACGCATGCAGAGGCAACTGGCATCGCAGCATCTGCAACCAAAACCCGTGGTGATATCCTAGAAAAACAGATGACAGGGGGGCAAGGCCCCATTCATTTCAGTACAATGACTGTTTCAACACATGCTCTAAAATACAAAATCTGGGACTGGAGGCAGACTTGCAGTTGGAATCAATGCATTCTCCCCCATCAGACCCTTATAAATTATCCTTATTTTTATTAAGGCCAACTTGTTCTTTTCTGCTGTGTCTTGACAGAGACTGTTTTAATAAGCTGTAAAACATTCAGTGCAATAAAAGCATCATCTAACTTGTCAGATTAATTAAAAAAAAAAAAAAACTTTAATTACTCATTCAGCATAAGCCCTACAGAGGTATCTGTGTAGTGCCAAACATTTCCAAAAGTGCTGTTGATAAATAATATGCAGCCTAGCTCTCCTTTCAGATTCATACAAAAACTCATCAAAGGGAAGCTATGCCAGCAAATTCAACCCAGAAAAAGAAATCCAAGAACTAACTTGAACCAATGCTAAAATCACTCCAGCTAATCTAGAATTTTATTGCCTTGATTATTTTTCTATCAACTTCTTGTTGCTACTATGATTAAGAGAAGCTTTGGTTCATCTTATATGCTTTAGTTTGTTGATTTCATTCTAATTATTTCTTATCTTGCTCCACTGACAGAATTCGCCATGTTTTCAGACTTCCGTTTTCTGAATGATGCCACTATATTAACTACAATATTGCACACAAAAATAAGAGGGTTTTTTTTTCTCTCTCTCCGAGAGTTTCAAGATTTTTTCATAAGCCTGGAACAGTTATGCCAATTCCAACAGCACACACTGAATACCTTCTAGGTAAAACCTGAGCCCCAGTGAAACCAATAAAACCTTTTGCATTATCCTCTGTGGGAGCAGGATCCCTCCGAAGCCCTTTATCCTTAGTCTAATCACCTGTTTCCAGCTACTCATTTTTATTAGCATATATTTTTAACCAAGACATAAAAGTGCATCAGTCAGCACTAAACATATGAAGCTAGAATAAAAACAATTTTTCTTTAAAAGAAAAAGAAAAACCTGAAACACATGGCACTAGTGTGGAAAACATGTGAACTGGCAACAGCTTTTCTCCTGCGGCTGCGTCAGCACTGTGATGATGGCCACCTACCAGTACAGGTCACTGTTCTGTGTAGTTGCCCAAGCTTCAAATAGTGACCTAAAACTATCTACTATTTAGTAATTTTTTTGAATCTTTACTTTAACCACCATGAAATATTGGAGCCCTAGCTCCTATTTATCCAATTCTGCATGCAAGAAAAAAAGCTTTCATAATATCTGAACTTTCCATCAGCCGTTTTCACTACAAATTACACTACAAAAAATATTGAAGCCTGACTGTTTGATCTTTCAACTGGAAGTTCTAAACTCGCTTTTAATCTGCCTTACACCCATTTCATAATCTTATTACATCCACAAAAAAAAAAAAGTCAAAAGAACATTAAGGTTGAAATGTCGAACAAAGAAAAACTAGTGCCAGAATTAAGGTTGCCTGTGTGCTAGATTAGTCTGTCCCTCTTGTGCACTTGCAGGGTGATGTATCTTTAAATTACAGGTTTATATGCTTTAAAGCAAGATTAACGCTTTTTTACCATAAGGCTATTGTTCAGAAACTCTTTCAGAAACTTGCAACACCTTCCCATTTATAGAGCAGCTAGGAGGGGAGAAGGGAAAGTGCTTAGATGTCTCAGAAAGACATCTGTTCAGACACCTCTGTAATATTCTTCTGTATCTTTTTACACCACCTGGTAACACCTGCCTAAATTCTCCCGTTCCTTTGGGCTTTTTCTTGCCACAGATGCTCTCTAAGCATACAGTTTGATGCCTAAGTAGTTTCAATTAAGAAAAAAATGTAATTAACTTCTGTACTCTGTTCACCCTGCTCTGTGACTGTGATTTCAGTACCATGTGCACCGTAGCCATCACAGCATACATGAAGAGCAGCAAGCAAAACGTACCCGACATAAATGACCAAGTAAGAAGAGGCACTACAAGAATTTACTGCATGTGGTTTTAACCCTGTCACTAATAGAGGACATGTAACACAAAACAAATCAGGAAACGGAAATACTTGCTATGTTTAGTAGCCTCACAAACGAAACAACTTCTGGCTCCCATGTCCAATCTTTTAGCCACATTTTTTCCTCTGCTTTCACAGACATGGAATAGATGAGAATGTCTGCTCATGTCCGCATCAGTCTGGCACTTTGTTTGGGACTTTATCACCTGTTACCTTCCTTTGTCCAGCAAATACTGTTGAGCAAACTGAGCAATTATAATCAGACCGCATGCCAAGCCAGCCTCTGTTTTTTTTCCAGAAGACAAGTTTCTCTGATGGCTTTCTGAGTTGTTCCCCTGCCAGTTAGCTCCAAGGCTGCCCTACACAATTTCTCTCAGAGGAAAACCAACTGCTGGGTGCTAGTGATGGAAATGATGGCCCCAGGTTTAGCACAGAAGGTAAGGAAAGCAGCCCAATCTCATGAGACCCATCCTGTCGCTCGGGAGAGGGCTCCCTCAGGGATTGCTCTGGGGCAGGGCAGCTGCACACATCAAGGGCAGAATCCTGCCCGTTGAACCTGAGCAAGGAAAACTCTTTGGCTCTTCCTGACACAGTGTTTCGCTTCTGCAGCAAACTGATGAAACATGGAGAGCACAATCTCACTTGTCATCTTCTATAGGATAATCTGCTCTAGGAAGCAAGTTTATATTTTACTTCATTCTCCCTAAAACTTTCTCTTAAGAAATAATCTCTTAATATCTCCTTTTCTTCTTATAATTAATTTAATGAAATATCTCCACATATATCTGACTCATTCTTTTACCATTGTCTCTTCTTGTGTGCAGTTCTGGCATGTTATTTCTAACATGTTTGATTCCAGTTACCAACTGTCTTCTCCAGATTTACTAACAGAGCTGCACAGCCAAACAGGCATGCAGGACTTGCCTATAGCTCTCCACTCAGTGGTACTACCACCAGGTCGAAGTCCTGACCAGTAGTTACAGGAGCATAAAAAGAGGTAAGTGTAAGGAGCTCAAGAAACAGGTGCAGCATTTTTTAGATGCTTTCCGTAAATGATCTTTGTCAAGCAATTAGCCACTTTCCTCATATTTGTATTTTACTGTATTCCATACTACACAAGAAACCAAAATGCACCAGCTGAACCAGAAAGAACCAGTTCCAGGTAATCCTTTAGCAACTTCAGATACGCCAAGCAGCACCAAATGAACTAGGTCTCAGTTCAACAAATGGAGTTGCTTAATAATTCTTCGCTCAAAGCAGATGCACAGAGACTCTAAGTGGTTTAATGACAGATCTTCACGGGCCCAGGTGCTGTGTGTGGAACGAGGCCATTTTTTCCTGTCTGAGGCATTCAGGAAAGAATCCTGGCTGACATGAATCGACTTGCAGGCCTAACCTGGAGAGCTGTGAATTGGCTTAATCTCAGCTGGCAACTGTGAGAAGTTAATAAATTCTCTCACAGTGGTATCTGGGATTATGCTAAACACAGCAATTTCTTTGCTCTAATGGACTAATTGACCTGCATGGCACCTAAATTACAGGACCAAGAAGTGCTGTGGCAGCAGACAAAATCCAAACAAACCATGCGCACCAGATTAACCCTGTGGCTTACTCAAATCACTAAGTACATGGAACTGCAGATCCTGCCCCGAGAACTCCCATCCATCCCTGCATCCTGCAGCGGAACAACCACCACTCTGCTGAGTTTACAAATTCTTCTGCCATCCCAGCTTGTTTCAGTCCTGCCGGAAACATTTCTTGTGAAAATGCCACCTGAAAATGCAGGTCTAGTCCAAAACTAGGCGATGATGGCTTTTCTGGGTTTAATCCTTCATATCTGAAGTTTTCAAGATTCAGAAAGTTCTGTGTCCAGACCTTTAATTCATGTCACAAGTTGTTGGTGTTCCATCATAAACCCTGCATTTTCTGTTCCCCAAAGGAATTACAATCAATTTTTCCTCCCCAAGTCCCAGGTTAAACCAATTAGGATTCTTGGCATAGTTTTTTTAACACTGAAGTTCAACATGTTGCATAGGAACAAACAATCATCTCCCATTTCAAGAAACACAGCTATCCCATCTATATCCATATTTATAGACACAAAGATTAATACAATGTTTGGAGAAGGTGATGTGCAACTTATCTTTATGTGCTACAAATTAAGTATCATGAACAGCTTCATTACCTTTAAAATTTAAGATAAACTAGAGGCCTTTAAAAATATGCAAATTCAAAGAATATCTTCCATCTTTAGTTCAACGACCTTAAATTAATAAATGATCATAGTTGCATGATAAAATGACAAAGTCATCATCAACTGGTTTGATATTAATCACCATTAGAGCTAGTTACCTATCAGGTAATCAAACATAAATCCTGTTACACTGAAGAATACATTTAACACCAGGAGAAGCAGAGAAACTCCTTGCTGCAAAATGCTTCCTCTCTTTTTTAAAAGATATTAACCAAATATGCTGTAATTATAATACTGTTATTCACAATGCAGTGTTTGCACCATAGGCACCTTCCAACCATTCTTAAGAGGCAGAAATCAATGTAAGTCATACCCAGTAGGAAGAAGTATGGTACACAGCCAATGCACACAGAATATTTATATTCAGCATTGCATTCACCATTGCATCACAGTTTCATGGGTGTAAGCTCTATCTATCTATCTATCTTTATGGGTGTATGCCCTATCTTTATTCCCCTGAATTTTATTTATATGTGAGACTCCAGGCATATCTGTAGTTGCCAAATGACTATTTATATCATATTAAATAAAAAGAATCTAATAAAGAATGGATAACTCTGATGTACAGAGGTCGGTGCTGAGCAAAAGAAGTACGATACAAGACCTTTCAGTCCTTCACAATTTACTTAGCAAATCATTCCAAGATAAAAGAGCACTGCCTGAAACTGCCATGAAGGGATGCAACTCCTACCCGAGCAGCACCCTGACATAAAATTCTAGAGTTTATGTATTATATTTATATGAACTTATCATCCTAAATACCTGACATGGTTCTTTTTTGCCTTCAAAATGTTGTCAGATTTCCCCTATTCACAGGAAGCATTTTTCTTCCACATCCAAAGAGCAAGTTAACAAGAATATCTAAATCACTGTGGGACACAGACAACAGAATATTTTAACAGGCAGATCTAATCAATGGTGTGGTACTTATGCCACAGAAGCAACAGCAAACAAGTTACTAGCTTATATATGACTTGCAAAAAAATGTAGAAATGTAGCCAGAGCAATGGGCTGACACTTTTAATAATTGACATGAATAGACATATAGTCTGAAGACTGTTTCTCATTTTCATTTTGCTAAGGCTTACCAATAACGTATTTAGAAGTGGACTTTTTTTTTTTTTTTTAATCAAACACAGGCTTTTTTTTTACATCAAACAAAGGTCCAACGTTTGAATACTGTTCAGTTGGGCTTAATTTTCAGCTTTGAAACGCAGGATGTACTGATTTTAATTAACAACTTCGTTTTTAAATACACATCAGATTATTCCGTGGTGTAACTACCTATCAGTCACTCTGAACCAGATGGAGCAGGCAACACTTAGCAGACCAGAGATACTAGAAAAATTAAACATCCTGTACCACTGACTTCTATACAGTCAGCATATCAATCCAGGCCCTGTTCCTGACAATCCCAACTCTTTGCCATTACTGACTGCTTGGCATAGGAAATCCTAAAACTAGTTTCAGCTGTGGGACAAAGCCCTAAAATAATTAACTTTTTCATGACTGGATTGGAGCAACAGGGGCAATGACTTCACTAAAATTATGTGCAGACATTCTGGATTATTTCTTTTTAGACCTGTATGTGCAATGCAAAATCCAAATACTTGTAAAATCACTGACCACACTTCTTCAAACAACAGCGGGTGGAAGGAGAAATCTTTATGTGAGGACTGTGCCATATTCTGCTTACATTGTGTGTGCTACTTGCTGCAAGCACAGAGAGCTCTTACACAGCAAGTGGACAGACAAACCTGGCTCATACTCATCAGTGGAAATACAGAGGTTGGCGACCAGCACTCAGGTCTGAAACCAGATTATTCCTTTAAAATGTGGCATTCTTGCTAAATCCAGAAAAAAAAGTGTGAGGAATAGCACGCTAACATTAGGCCCATAGTTCTCATTGCCAAAATTCTGCATACAAAAAGCCCATACACACTGGCATGAGGTTACAATTTCATGAATTTCACAACTTGAACACTTACTGAATGTGCAGGCTCGCCCTGCTGAAAGCCTACATCATTTCCTGCCTTTCGGAGAGGCAGAACACTTGCTCGCTAGCTCGTCTTAAACTGTTCAACTAACACACAGAAGTTTTGAATAATGTAAACTGTACATATGTATGAGGTTTGTTATTTACAGTGACTCTTGCTGATATTTATTCTTAGGAATTTTTAGATACTTCATCATTCTCCTCAAAGAGCATATAACTTTTCTGAAAAAGGGCAAAGTGCAAGTAAGTAGTTCTCTTCTCTTGCTAGTGTACCCAAACTTCCTGAGCCTGTGCATTTATATTTTAAAATTAAGAGGAAAAAAAATACATGGGGCCACTGAAATTGAGAAATTTAGGATGTAACCAAAACCGCTGCAGAGTTTTTGATGTCGCAGATACTGCATCAGGAACTGATTGGATAATAATCAGCCACCATCAGTTCCTAATGCATTGCCTTCAGCATCTAAACAAGCATCTACGAATTTCTAATATGAAGAATAACTGCAATATGGTAATGATTACCTATCTGCCAAATATCTACCCACCAAAAACTTGACAGCTGTCTCACAAGAATACAGTATTATATTTAGAGGGAAAGGTGTTTTTCAGTAGGATAACTCACTTCCTGCTGCATGAGGACAGTGAGCTAGACCCAAACTGGGAGAAAGAAAAAATGAAGTCAAAAACAACTGCTCTTGCCCGAGCTGGTGACCACAATACTGAATTTCTCTTTATAAAAGATTTACAAGACATACCCAAAATATAAAGACTATGAAAATGACATCAGACACATTGTGCCTTATTTCAAAGTGCCACATAATTATTTAAAATCTATTTTGTATATCATATGCACATAAAAATATGCATAATCATTTATACACACATATCTATGAGACAGAATGAAAATATACAGAGAAAGAAATCTTTTCTTCACTGATGACATGCAGGCCACACTGTGCTGGAGGTCAGCAAACTACGCAGCAAGTAACTTTAAGCCACGTCAGTTTACTCAAAAACTAAATGAGACATGGACTCAATTTCAACAGCACATGACATCTAGGAAAGTGGAGGGCCACTTAAGAGCATGAATAACAGATCTTCCAGGCTCTCTGGGGTTCCTCTACCTCCAAAAATGATCCCTGATCAGAGTTCACTTGAAGGACACAGCCCTAATCAAAACAGCTTCTGTTAGCAGCACTACTTCTTTGCTGTAAACTGGCTCGGAGAAAAGCCTGGATACGTTGGAGGTGCTATAGCCCTATTCTGGGCGTGTCTCATCTCAGGTGAACCTGTGATCACCAGTCCAAAGCAGGATTTTCAATAAAGTAGGAAGATGTATAGTAGTATATAAAAAAACTACCAGTGAGTTTACTAGGGTTAATTTCTCAGGAAAACAACCTGACAAATTTTATCCACATTCTGACAAAAACATGTCATCCCCACACTTCTCTGAGGGGAAAAATAAGGGCTAGGAACTTAATTATGATACAACTGTCTTCTGACATTGTTTTGTTCATCATTCTTATTCAGACCTGAAGCTTTAACCCTTCATATAGAACCTCCTGGCTGTGTCCTGGTGAGTTCTGCCCATTTCCTCCACATAAGAGGTTAGTCTATCCACACATTATGAGTAAGCAGAGGGATCTTCAACTCAGCTCAATCCCACAAACTGCAGACATTTTTTTAAAAGAGCTTTAAAAAAAAAAAAAAAAAGGCACTTTTTTTCTTATTACATTGGTTGGAAAGCAGATGCATATTCAAATCCTGGACCCAAAACTTAGGGATTGGGAGACAGAACATGCTGGCACAGGTTCCCTATATTAAAAATCTCAGTGCAAACCGTTCAACTGCAAAAGAAATTTGCATAGAACAAGAGCAGACTAAAGGTGCAGCAGTACATGCAGAGACAGGGAACCCTTTCTAAGAGGCAGGAAACATGGCTTGTGGCAAGAGTAATTTAGGAGTAAAACAGGAAGCCTGACTAAGCAGATCCTGACTGCAAGGTCAGAAAGGTAAGTGCCAGGTTCACAAAACTGCAGCTTATGCAGTGACAGAACAGACTGCAGTGCCGCCAGGGTAGCCCTCAGGTTCCTGCCCATGGAGACCCACATTACCTCTGACTAGCACTAACATTCGGAGGGGACAGTCTGACAGAAATCAAATAGGTTTCAGCCTTCCCCCCTGTTGCCTCCTTCGTTCCTAGGAAAATTTTGTCAGTACTACTAAGACTTAGAAACCTTGGCCTTTCACTTGTCTGTCTTGTTTTTGTCCTATTTGCTCTTTAGAGGAGAGAAGGAGGGTGCCATTCACCACGCTCACTGCTACCACAAGCTCATAGCTATTTCCACAGGATGCCTGGATGCAGCAGACACACCGAGCTCGGAAGCTGGCAATGTGTGAGCAAGAGAGCTGAAGGGCCTGCTCCCCAACACACAACTGCACATCTGCACAGCCACATGCAGTGTAGCCACATGCAGATGCCAGTGTAGGTGCTGAGGCAGTTTTAGCCAACCTCCCCCATGTCATACACCAATAAGCCTGAATTTACTCATGAGCTAACCCAGGGAGTATGGAATTAGCACTGACTGCCACTCCTCATGCTCTGGCCTTACATCATGAAGGTAAAGTCTCCCTTCTCAAGGAGACTCTCTGTTGGCCTCAGGGCTCTCTTTAGATTGAGGCCATGTCAACTTAAACCAAGAGCAGAATAAATCCTGCTCAAAAAAAGAAAAAAAAAAAAAAAAAAAAAAAAAATTGGGTAACTCCAAAAGGGCCAATTCCCCTTTAATTTTCCTCCCCATTTTTTTTTTCTTTTCTTGAAAGAGCATTAACCTTTAAGTTATATTATTACTGCACTCACGAATACAAATATCATGCCTCCTTCTGCAAGTGTTGTTAGAGCTGACACTCAAAGCAGAAGTCCTGCTACAGTTGCACATTCAGCCCTCAGTTAACAGCATATGGCCTGGGTTCTCACACCTCCCAAGTTCCAGCTGCAGGGCTCATTGCTGCAAGGTGCACTATATGTCAAAGCCAGAAATGCTCTGAAAAAAACACATTTAAGGACAGAGCCATCAGTGATTACTGCATGTGAATGTCCAGATTCAACCTCCTTCTTAAACCCCTAAATTGTTGCTTAGTGCAGAAGATGGCCAACTTCACATCTCCTCTGTCATTTCTTTTCCTCCATGCATCATTGCTTACTACCATGCATCGGACACAACTATGTGAATCTGTGATCTGATAGGACTGTTCAAAATTGAATGACTGTATGCTCAAAATTACAATGTTTTTATTGCTAACTCCTTCCTTTGTCTTCACAGCAAGTGTGCCAGATTCCTACAAAGAGGGAGAGAGAGAGAGGGAAAGTGAGAGCTTAAAGAAAAGCTGAAAAACTTACTATAATTTTTAGATTTTATTTTATTAAAATTAGTAGACATCAAGATGATTATGTCCCTTGTTTCTAGTTCTGAAGTGCTCTGAAATCCAGGGGATTTAGGTCTGTTCAATATACTAAGTCACCTGTGATGATACCTCAAACATCACAGCACTGGGGATGAGGATTGGGGAGCCTGAGCTTTTGCTCTGGACCCAACTAACCACCCTGGAATTAGCATGGTGGCATGGGTATCACAGATCCCCTGCAGCCCAAATAGAAAACTAGTGCCTGGGAACACAGGAGGGAGCAGATGCCACTGAGCTCACAATGTAATCTAATTCTAGATTCTAGGCCTCCCATCTCATCCTCTCCTTTTCTTCCTGTTTCTAGGGAAGAAAGCAGCCTCCACGCTGCTAACAATCCCTCAGGGCAGGCAGCATTAAGAGGCAACACTTGCTGCAGCAGAGAAAGTCCCCGGCAGCTGCCGCAGCAAACACCAATGGCTAAAGAGAATCTGCAAGCCCCAGATTGGAGGTGGGTGAGGAAGGAAGCTCCTACCAGGGCACCAAACCTCCGAGCTTCGTGGGACCTCAGTAACATCTGTGCATGCTCTGGGACAGCATTTCCACCAAAAGAAACTAACACATGCAAACAGAAAGACCAACTGGCACACAACCTTCTATGTGTCATGTAACTTCTTTGCTCCCTCCTCCCTGCTGAACAATAGGACCAGCTTCCAAGCATCTTCCCTGAAGTCGGCAGGAACTGGTATGAAAGCAAAAAGGGGCCCTTCACTCTTCCTTCATAACTGTTTTTTCTTCCATTCCACACTCGTGTGGCAGTTTAGCCACTGTCTAATCATGACGGCCTTAAAAAACAGCATTAACAGCCTTTCCCCTGGAAAAACTGTGTCACCTCAGAGAGAGAAAGCAGCTTTTCTACTACTCTCTCCCACTCCCTGATGCTGCTCTGACAGTGAGTGTGAAAACGCAGCGCTCCAAGTTCGTTAACCACAGAGCAACCACATTCATTTATAACAATATGACCTGGGAGAAAAATGAGGAGGGAAGAAGCAGGACACATTTCATATGCCCTTAATCAAATACTAAGATGCTGAAGTTCATATACTTTGTTCTCATTGATTTGAAAAGCACTAAGGACCATAGTGGTATTTCCTGGGAATACACACAGAAATTAACCGAGGCAGACATTCCTGTCAATAAAAATGATCATACTGGTCTTAGACCAAAGATCCATTTAATTCACTTTGTAGTAACCAAGAAAAGGTACCCAAAGAATGCAAAAATAGTGATAAAATTTTTAAAATATTTTTCTTGCCTCAAACAAGTTGCATCTTATGAATTCTGAGTCCTAAATTTCAATGTATTTAGTATCCCTAATCAATTCATTTTTCATGAACCTGTACAGTACCCCCTTAACCAGCATCCATCCATAACACCCACTGTAAGGAATCCCATAATTTAACTGCACATTGTATGAAGAATCAGTTCTTTCTGTACCTCTGTTCAGTAGAGTTTCCTTCAAGCTTTACCTGGAAAGCCATCAGCTGTGGTGTATGAAATGAATACTATTCCTAAAAACTTTGTTTATGTAAACAGTGTTTCCATTTTATTCCCAGTGTTCAACCATTCTGCTGACACCTCCTACTGACAAGCAGCTTTAAAGTGCAGGTGCAATGTCAATACCTTTGCAGAACAAGCCTGAATGGAGCTACATCCTTAGCAAACAGCACATGGCTTTCCACAAGCTAGAAATAAGAAGCAAAACCATGAAAGAAAAAAAGAAAAAAAAAAAAAAACAGGAAGGGAAAAGGGAAAAAGGGGAAAAAGGAAAAATGAGGAAATAAAAGACAAAAATAGAACATAAAAAAGGAAAAAAAAAGACTGAAAGACTGAGCAAAGAGAAAATAGGTGCCTATCCGAAAAGGGGATCTGAAATTCTGACTTTAAGAACACAAAGAAGTCTTCCATAGAAGTTTACTTATCTTCTCAATTTCTGCCCAAATATCTCAGAAAGAAGGAAGATGTTTTAAATAAGAGTCCCCCTCTCCCTTGACTGCATACTTGGAGATGTTTCAATGCCATATTTATTCCATCAAGTTTATGAAATAAGTTACACCCAAGCAGAGTGCTCCAGAGATGCCCATTTCAGGCGGCGGGGTATGAGTAACTAGCATGGAGGTCTGCAGTCTCCCTGGTTTTAGGCAATCCACCTCCCACTTGGACCATCTCTCAACACAGGCAGGAAAGATGCATAAAGCTGTCCACCCTTTTGGATGACTCTACAGTCCTGATGAAGCAACAGCTTGGGGCACACACTGCAGTTAGCCACCCACACAAGTGGGTTAATATATTTTCTGATGATTCATAAACCCAGATCTAACAGCAGAATTAAGCCTTTTGTTCATTATTTTGGAATGAAACATAAGCTAACATTTTTTACAGATGACTGTCAAGGCAAAATCCTGGACTGAAGACTCTTGCTTATCTAAAATGAATTTCAGCTACACCCTTTAAGGCAAAGCCATGTCTATTAAAAGAAATAAAGAAAGCCCCATATCATAGTCCTGAATATCCAGCCAGATGCAGTACTTCGTGCTTTCCATTATGTCTAGGTTGTGCAGGCGGTTATTGCTATTGCCATGCTACATAATCCCTACTCACTGTGGACTAGTTAAAGATGGATTTGTACAACCTTAACTGCAAATTCTTCTGCTTTTTGGGTGTTCTTGCTGAGCCCTTAATAAGGCTAAGGCTTTGAAGCTTAATTACTGTCTTAACAATTGCAACCATTAAACTCGATATATATGCTAGAGGAGGAATAAGCTTGTAAAGCAGGAGTTAACTTTAATCAAAAAGTGAAAACATGAGGAAAGTTTTATTCATCAATGGTTTTGACAAAATTAACTTTAGTGTCAGGCACATTGAGTCCAATTTTAAAATCACAGGAGATCTGCCCCTTGCTCTTTCCAGCAAATGCTATTCAATCACTAATTATGAAAGAGAGGAAAAGTTGCCAATCAGAGAAAAAAGATTCACAGCTGCCAATTGACTTTACTACTAATATAATGGAAAAAACATGTGCAGAACAGCCACTCAGAAGATGACTGCCCACAGCATTTTGAAGAGTTACAGCAGAAGATGGCCACAGAAGATTACATAATTGGCACACAACTCAACTAAGCTAATGCACCGATCTAAAATGAGAGACTATGACACAAAACAACTCTGACAAAGATGTTTTACTGCAACCCCTTTGTAGAGAGAAAGATTAACAACTTCTTTTAAATTTTTTTTTGAAGGAGAAAAATTACTATGTTGCAGCTAATAGAGGACAAACCTTTATAATGGAAGCATTTCTAAATATTTTATAAGATCAATCCTTTTTTTTGACCTGTCTGCAATGCTGTGAAGGCACAAAAGCAATAATACATTTTGATTGAAGAAAGAACACCAAAGAATAAACTAAAAATGTAAATCCAGTCAGTAACCTTTTTTTCCCCCGTTTTCATAATTTCCTTGATAAGAGCCAGCCAGCTTTACGATGAAAATGCCTGTACATAAATGTATGTAACTGCAATAACACCTTTACAAAGCTGGCAATTTGAATTATAATCACACTGTAGCATACACTTCATATAGTTAACAATAAACACAGAACTGTACCTTTAGACTCCAGTTCTACAACTGTATTCTCCAGCACCTACCTCTATTCAGAGAGCATCCTTTGCAGATTAAGAATGTGTGAGCAAAGAGGGCATGTAATACATTAAGAAAGGTTGCTGAAAACTGAGCTAAGAATGAAAATTCTAGTTGTGAAAAGCTAAAAAGTGCATCAGCACAGATTTCTATTGCATTTCTGGCATTACTTCTGCATATGTGATATATTCTAATGGTTTTAATCAGTTTATACTATGTATGAACCCCTATAACTATACACTAACATAACTTTGAAATAATATTAGCTGGAGAATCCAGACTCCAAATTTCATGAAATGGTAGGGTTCAAAGATGCCAAGTATATACAGGATTCCCTGATCCAAACTATCAGCACATTACACAGCATGCTGTTCATAGGAAAAGCTCACTATCTTCGTCTTCTTTTTTGCTAGAGATTTTGAAGAGTCAGATATGGTAATAAAACTGAAAAGTTACTTCTTTCCAAATGCATTATTACAACTGATATGGAAGCATTTGAGGAACTTCAAAAAAAAGCACTGGAAGGTCCACCTTTTACCCAAATCACCCTAACTTCCTAACACTAAAAATCTCCCTCCTTGTCATCTGAACACAGCACATCTGGTATCTTTACTAGAGGCAAACTTTCCCACAAAAGATTGCTACTTTTCTCATCTAAATCTTTCTGTTCAAGACCCCTGGATTTCATATTCGCATTCAGCAAAATCTGCACTTTGGTATTTTCAATCCTGATTCACATCAAGATATTACAGAAACGCCTCCAAACTTGCCAGTTGAGAGGCAGAATTTATTATGCCCATGAATGATTTATTTTTGACTCCAGAATAAGTACAATGTCATTTCATAAGGTTTTTGATATCTCATCCCTCAAATTTGCAGATCATGACAGCAGTATCTCCTCTGGTAGCTCTACAGGCTGGATTACCCTGAAAAGACTCTGCCCAGAGACCACTAGGTCTACTATAGGTTTACAAGCTCTGCTGAAAAAACATCTGTAACTTCTCCAAGCCCTGCACATGCACTGCGCTGGCAGAGGCTGTAACCACCAAAAGCTCTTGCTGTTTGAGCCAAGGTCCTTTACGCAGTTTCACAAATGGAACTTACAAATTACATGTAGAAACAACTATGGCTCATGAAACTTAAAAACATTTCTAGCTTGACCAGTGTGGCCAGCAGGGCTGTAATTTCTGTGAATCCAGTATCTGGGGTTCTTGGAATTTACCAGCTCTGCTGGCAAAGCACTCACATCTTTCAACTTCCATGGGAACAAGAATGAGGTTCAAGGAACTTGCAAAGCTCCCCAGGGCAGCTGGAGGAACTTGCGAATTCAGTTAGACAGATACCTAGTGTTCATGGAAAATTGCCAAGTTCTTTCAGAAAACAAATCATAGTTCATGATGCTTACAGTTTTTTACTGCTGGAACTACAGTGAGGTCCACTGCAGAGCTTACACTCCCCACTGAATGCCTGAACAAGGACGTGTCTTTGCTGGGAATTTAAGTCTATATTCTTGGCTGTGAACCGACAAGAAAACACAAGCTTCCCTAGAGATCCCTCACGGCTGCAGCTTCTACCATATGCCTGAAGGATACGGTAAATGTTTTTCTCATGTTAATTAACCTCCACAGGTAGTCTGGTGAAGATTATAATCTCTACCAAGTATCTCACATCAAAGAAAACTGGCACCAGAGGAGCAAGCAAATACTTTGGGTTCCAGCCTCAGAATATTTCTGCAAGGCTAGATAAAAGGTAGAGATGTTGCTAAGCACAAAGCAGTTCCATGTTCCTCTGGCACCTGTTTTCCTTGTGTAAGATATCCCCACACAAACCCCTCATCCCTCATCAACGAGAGGTGCCAAACTGCAGCAGCAGAGAGAGCACTGATCCCTGGAGAGGGTACTGGGCACAGCTGATGAGACAGATGGGAAAGAGTAAAGAAAGTATTTACTTTCTCTGGATCTTCTCTGAGGAAGAGAAAAATTTGCCTCATAGGTATTTACAGAATGTCAGGGTTGTCTGGAGGGAGATCTTTGACCCTGTGGCCCTCTACCTTTGACTTGCCAATTATACAGCTGAGTTAGACTGACACTCAAATGAAGTTTCGCTGAGTCCTAATCCCAGAGATAAACTGGAGCACACCATGATCTTTGGAAATTCTAGTTTGCATATCAGAAGTGGGTGCAAACAGAATGGAGCTCCACTAATCTACATGTTCTTTCAGCCTTCTCCAAACCTTCTTGCCTAGGTTAGCTCAGAGAAGCCTCTCCAAAACAGATGGAGACCAATAGAGAGGTGCTACTGGAAAGCCCCTGACACAGCTGCATGGGCTCTGTGTATGGGTGTGTAGGTATACACACATACACATCTTCCAGCAGACTAATGTGCCATAGTTCTGTTCATAGCTGCAGCACCAAGAGATTAATTTTTGGCTTCTTGGAGCATTAAATTTATGAAGAGAAAAACAAAAGATACTGTAAAGAAACCTAAGTAGGAGGGAGATGTACCTTGTAAGCCTAGATAAAGGAAAACCTTATTCATCAACACTCCTCAGATTTTGCTTATTATATTGACTTCTCTGGGCAGACGTCTTCCCTCTCCTTTTAATCCTTTGAACATCTGGCACAGGCAGCAAGCAGTGATTAACACTGTGTGCAATTAGTATTCTCTTTACTTCCTCTTTTCTCCACACTGATAATTAATATACCCAAAGAAACTTCTTTGCAAATGCCTTCCAAAACCCTCTATTTTTCTCTCATTCATCCTCCCCATACACATTTCCCTTGTAATCTCAAAAAGCACATGGACACAATGCAGCCATTCGCCTATCCCCCTCTGGCACCCTTTGGGATCTTCAGACAGTCATTTCCAGAACATGATCATTAAGCCAAATTATTAGATTTAAAATTCATAATCTGCCAAGCTAGAAGAGTTCAGACCTTTTTCCTGAATCATCTGTTCTACCCTATTGTGTTGCAATTTGGTTAAATAGCCATTTACAACAAGACAGGAACATACTGGAGTAGCTTCAGAAAACACCAGCACAGAAAAATATAGTTCTCCCTAACATCCCATCTAACATAATCTGTGGTGATGACAGAAACTCATGTACCTTTCCAAATAACAATATTATACAGCTTTAGTTAATTACTTTGACAAAGCAACAAATAAAGTCTCAAAAAGGCATAAGGTTTGTACGTAATAGCTTAGTACATCTTTTATATAACTCATTCCAATTCTTTTCTTATTTATGACAACTTTACATTAAGTAAACTGACCTAAACAGAGGGACAGTTTTATGCTGTAGTTTAAACAAAAGGAAAATCAGTTTAATTGCATGTATTATGCTATAATATACTGGCACTCTCCACAGAGACATTGTCTTCCTTTTTTAAGCTAAGTCTGTTCACAGGATCCATAACTCTGGCTCAGTTGATCCGTGACAGTTCCCTTCTTTATGAACTAGAACAAAAGGCCAAACAAACTAGAAGACAATCAATCTAGCCATTCAGGTAAGGTTTTTTCCACCTAGCAGCAAACAAACTAGGGCAAAGCTATCAATTAAGATGCAACACAATTTCAGAGACAATTCCTCTTCTCAAAATGAGCTGAACCAAAATCCCCAATGCCAACTTGCTTCCAAACCCTGCATGTAGTCTTTAGAGCTCTTCTCCATATCAAATAGGATGTTAAGTGTGAAAATACAGTCTCGCCAGAGAACATCATGCCTGTGTTCTATGTCTAATATTTCATCTTGTCTGATGCGAACAGAAATGAAAGAACGTCTTAAAAAAAAATGGCCCATTTTTGTTTCAATTGGCCTTCCAGCAAACATTCTGCTTTTCAACCAATGTAAAGCAATTGAGACAAATGCACCTCATACTCCCATTTTGCCACTAGAGGGCAGCTCTATATTTCCAGATCTTCATTAGCCCGAAGAGGAATTGATTTCATTACATTCCTAAATAATGGATCTACGATATATAATTTGGGTTCAAGAAACTTCGAAAGACATTTTTAGAGCAAAACACAGTGATTCCCTTTTAAATCATCAGTTTGGCATGCAGTTCTGAGATGTATGTAATGTCCTTGTACTTTAGAAGATATTCTGCAGTCACTTCACACATAGAGAGCCCCATTCAAGAAAAATCACTTTATTTTACCAGGGTTCTGTTTCCATTGTGCATTCCCTGTCTTTTACACTTACAGTATTTTGTGCTGCTTTTAAGTCCATATGCTTGAAACAGCAACAATAGCAATTCATTGTAAACTACGTTTTTAAAGGTCAGCATTCTTTTAATGTGCACATTTATTTAAAACCACAGATCTGTGTTAAGCCATTTTCACCAAAAAGGAACTGGCAGATTCCTGTTTTCCCTTTCTTGCCATCAAGTCATCCCTGCCATCCATATGTCTTCACCAGTGTTACACTATACCCTAAAACAAACATTAGCATTTACATTTGCTTCTCTGTATGTTCCACTCTGTAAGGCTAACCCAGCAAGAGCCAACAAATGATAGTCAGATGACAGGAGGGCAGCTCCTCTTTCCTCCTACACAACCTCAAACCTTACATAAGCATAGGGGCAGGGCAGGCTCCACAGCAACTTCACATACAGCATGAGGGGAAGTCCAGATTCCACTGGGCTCTGACTACAGATCTGCAAGGACATAAATGAAAAGCATCCTTCAGATAAGCCAGACAAAGGCTTTACTATCCCAGCTGGAAAAATCCTTATTTTTAATTACTAGAGAGACAAGGTATTTGAGATGTTCCCCTAATTTTGGTCCCTTATTCCTCGGAGGGCTCAGACATTAATTGCAAAGGCTAACCTGGGCTCCAAAGCCACCTGTTAATACCATGCCACCACACCAAAGGCGAGCACAGGCTGAACTTCCAGCCATGTTCATGGACCTCATCCCTCTTCCTATCCTTTGCACAGCACACCTAACAGTGGTGCACAGCCCTCAGTGCAATTGAAAGGGGATTTTTTCTGGGATTACCTTATTAAAATATCATAATTGTACAAGTTCCTTTTCCTATCAGGTGCCCTACAAGTCAAGCCCTACAAGTGAATACTTGAACTGGATATCTTACAGCGATTAATGTAAAAGAACAACTGAAAGAAGGTTTATTAAATAAAAAAATCAGACAGATCAGGTCCAGACTAGGTCAGACTAAATTTTCCTCTCATTTTGTTACTCTTCAGAATTGTTGTGGCCTGCTACAGTTCTCCTGGCAAAAAAGAGAAATGTACTGTATAGAGCTTGCCGCTGCAAGAGCTGAACACCTCTTTTCAGAAAATACCAACCGACAAAACAAATCTTTCTGCTATTCACAAGAGAATCATTGAGTATTGCAAAACTCGATAATTACTGATTCATGACAGATTTAGGAAAAACATCATCTTAAGTAATCAGGTCAGGGCACTGCTGTTGACCACAGTGTTGGCAAAAGAAAGAGTTTCTTTCCTCATATCTTTCATCAAAGTCTAACATTTCACAGTATGCAGCTTTTAGCACTTCATTGGTCCAGACCAGTAAACAACCAACAGCCTTAAGAACCAGAATTTAACCTGTGAGCAAACAATCTACCTAGTATTATCTCATAACTCATTTACACCATTCATATACTCTCTGAGTTACTGTAATTACTGAGGATCTCTGACAGTCCCAAAATCCAGTTATAATTGCTGATGAATTCACAAAATTATTAACCCTTCACCCATTCAGTTACAAAAAGGTATGGTGTGTCACGTATTATCAGCTGTGAAAGAAGAGTTCTGGGTATCAAAATAAAATAGCTACTACTTTTTTTTCTGTGAAGATAAAGTACATTTGATCTTCACTTCCTCCTGGAAAAGTCAAGAGCTCTTCTCCAACAGCTCTTATTGTAAATAAATTCATTTCACTTTCCTCCATTCCTGCATGATATTCCTTGCTTGACATCAGGGAACTATTCTCAAAACGTAGCATTGATGTGAAAAAAGGTATCTGACTCCAAATAAAATATTGTAATAGCTTCTATTTACCTTTACAAGATGGACACTAAATTAAACTCCTATAACTGAGAAATTGTTCATTTGCCCCAAGTAAATATTTGTTCTGGAGGAGAGAAGGCCCTATCCTTAGCACTTTGCCTAACTATGCTGAGTATGACTTAAACAACAAATAGACTGTGTTTTAGTCACCTAAATCCAGCCCACAGGAACAAGCTTTTGAACATCTTAAACCTGCTATACTTCAGGCCTACATCACAGATACACCTTCCAATTAACAGAATTACTACTAAATAATATTAACTATGTTGGAGATTAAAATTAATTGGGTGAAGTGTGTCTGGAATAATCCCATCCAAAGCAATATTTTGTAGCACAGCCATAAACTACAATTTTTTCCACCAAAGTATTCAATATTTATATATGTTTGTTCTAAAATAAATAATCTCTGCTAACAACTTTGAACCATTATTAGCTCTACAGGAACGCTGAAAAACCACTCAGCCCCATATCTTTAGAGAAACAGAATCATATAATCATATAAAATTTCCTAATAATTGAAGAAGAAATGAAGAATTCTGCATTACAGAATCTTCAAACAAAGGAGGGACAAAATCCCCTATTTCATAATAGTGCTCGTCACATCCACAATGCCTTTTTTCCTTCTCATCCACCTAACCAAACATAGGAAAAATGGAAAAACAGGAAAAAGTAGGGAAATCTTCATGGACTGCATGCCATACTCCTAAAGCCAAAGTGTCCATCCCTGTGTTTGCACCCTTACTTTTAAAACTGTGAGTAATTTATTGGATAGTAGCAACTAACAGTCCTGCCCCCAAAAGCCAGTATACACAGCTGCTTACAAAATTGTCACTATCTGAATAAACCCACCGTGGCTGGGAGAGATGAGTGCTTGGCACCAGTTTCAAGGTGAGAAAGAATTGGACCCTTGCTCCTAAAGCACCAAGAACCAGCTAATTCACAGTTAACCCATCTACTTCTAACAGATTTATTACTCTCATCATTAAGATGGCATTTCTTAGCAACCGTAGCTTACTTAAAGATAACCATAAGGAACTTCAGTAACATTCAGAGATTTGTCTGTTTCCTGACAGATTTATAAATTCCAGATACTTGGTAACTGAGGCAGACAATTCATTACTCAGCCACAATTTGCTGACAAAATGTTGAACCAAGAGCAATCCTTGCATTTGAAGAAAGCACTGGCAAGCTCAATAAATTACACTTTCCTGGCTCTAGTGCTCTCTTGCAGAGGTTGAATTTATATGGTAAAAGTCTGCTGTGTCCTGGAGATGCACATTTGAAAAATGATTGATGAGCATAAATGACCAAAGCCCAAATTCTGACACATTCTAATTACTGCTTCTGGAAGCAAAAAACCCTCCAGCTACAGCTCACTGTTTTAAAATGCTGTCAACGTTACAGCGAGAGAGGCACATTTTCTCAATAGTGAGGGTGCTGTAAAGCAAAACTTCTCTATACAAATATAGTTTAAAAGAAAAAACGAGGCTGGAAGTGATTACCAGCAAAGTGTTAACTAGGGCTCAGGTAAATACATTTCCCATCCTTTGAGTTGATGCAAGTGGTTTTTTTTTTTTTTTTTTTTCTTTTCCAAATGCCCTCCTCCTAATTTATAAAGCCACAGAAAGATATGAGCAGGATTAGTGCTCCAACTGCAACTTGTTCTGCACAAAACAACCAGCCCTTTTCTTAAGGCAGATATCTATTATTATGTACACCCAGTGTACATATTAAATCTATTGAGTATCTATGTACACACAGTGTACATAAGGATAGATACTCAATAGACTCATACTCAGTAGACTACTTTGACCAACTTTAGGGAGCCTCCTGCATGAAGCGGAAGCACAGCATACAAAACACACTGGCTACCACAAGAAACGGGCAAAATGTCATTCTGAGAAGAGCTAATTCATGTGCAGGAAGCTCTGTGTGTTCGCTCCAAGCAGTCCCTGGCAGCCCCGGCAGTGCTCGGGCTGCTCGGAGGCAGGGTGCGAGGCCTCCTGCGTTGGTCCACTGCCACCAAGCAGGGCATTTTAATATCTTACTCGCCAGAACGTGCCAGTGAGGCCCATGACTCTGCATACACTGAGCCCACTGTCAGCAAAGCAGAGCACAGAGAGTCCCAGGTGACATCAGGAAGTAACTGGACCACGCTGGGCTGTGCTGGGGTACAGGTGCAGAGTGGTAGCCGTTTTGTTTTGTCTCAATCAGTTTATTTGAGGCCTTCATCACTTCCGGGGCAAATAGTCTTCTAAATTTTAATAGCCTTTAAAGCATGAGAAGCATGAACGGGGGCAAATAATTTCTACTGGCTTTGGGCTTCCAGGGAAAGAGAATTTTAATTGATCAATAAAAGAATTCCCAGGTCACATATCATTTAAAATGCGAATACACCGTAAGTTACATGCAAGTTTATTACACAGAGGAAATGTTTGCTTTTGTTCTGCAGCCACTTAAAAGGGACACTGAAGGACCTGAGCAGCATTGTCCCCTTTGTCTCAATCCCACAACCCTTCCCTGAAACACTCAAGACTCCTACAGAGCAAGCAGGGAAACGGACCCTCCTCCGCCACTTTCAGCTGAATCACCTGGACTTTTCCAGAATTTGACGCATTTCAACCACATTTATCTGCAAAGCCAGGAGAGAGGATAATATTTCATAAATCGAATTTCAGAAAAGGAAAAAACCCTGTCATTACTTTTCCTCTGTTCCTTGTATGACAGCATACAAACTAATATCAAACTAGTTTAGTATTCCAAAGAATTTAAACACTCTGGCACACAGCCCTTAGCTAAGGGACTCGTTATATTGGTGTCACTTGATGGCATTCAGCAACTTTCTAAAAATCAGGAACACAATCTGTGCTCTTGACCGAGACCTGGAACAACGTGAAACAAAAAGAGGGAACAGTAACAGCTTAAATACGGAGTCTGCTGTAGCTGATACGCAAGTTAGAAAGCCTTAATAGTCACATTCTGTACTCCAATTCATACCTTACTTTCTCAGAAATATAATATCTAGGGTATATCTAGGGATATTAGGAACCCTAATCGCTATTACCCTAGGTAATATAGGGTAAGAGGAGATATCCACTCCTCAGGGTAAATAGAAATGGATGTCTAACGTGGAGGGAAAATAATGAGAATCTACATAGAGATGTTACTCACCCACACTCTTCTTATTTTTGAATCTTAAGCATTTCAGTAAATGAAGTTCTACCTGTTTCTACTTTCAGCCAAGTCAATGACAAGATGCCCAGGGCAGCTCTGTCACTGCCAGTTGAAGTGAATCTCAGAGATAAGCATCCACACTCCAGTGGCTTTGAAACGGATCTGGGTACCACACCTAACTGTCTCTGGAAATCCCTGCTACAAAAATGAATGTATTTCTCCCACTTGTGCAATTGTCACGTATTTTCTTCACTTTAGGGATGGAACATATATCTAGAAAGAAATTAAATGACTCACACAAAACTACACAAGAAGTCAAAACCAGTGTTGAAAATTGTCTCCAAAATATTCTGGGATCTGAATTCGGGCATTTCTGATTTGCTTCTTCACCAGATCAAGGAACTGCACGACATAGTTTAATCAGAAGAAAACTACATATTTCAGGAAATATTCTGAATATTAAGATGGTTGTTTGTACCTTAGATGGGCTTTCATAGTTCTATGAAGATGTCCCAGAGTTCTCATTTTATCCAAACTGCTTCAAAGCCAGGACAGTACCAGAGCTAAAGTTCTGTATGCAGAAACTCTGTTTTTCCATAAAGGAAAGGAAAGAATGATGACTCCAGTGCTACAGAAGCCATATATTTACTCTAATGCATGTTTCCCAGTCTACCATTTCTTTTATTTAGCATAAGAAAAAGAATACAAGAACAAGAGAAGATCACCGGTAGGGAACGCAGTAGGAAAGAGCTCCTACACATAACGACTGAATAGTTTAGAAAGACTGTTCAAAGTCCAGATAAAGTTGCTTAGCAAAATAAAATCTTCAAATTCGGTAAGAATTTTGTGAAGATCTCCAGGGGAGACTCCACAACCTCCCTGGGCAGCCTGTTCCAGGGCTCTATCACCCTCACTGTTAAGATATTTTTCCTTAAGTCCCTGTGGAACTTTTTGTGCTTCCGTTTGTGGCTGCTTCCTCTAGTTCTGTCAGTGGCCACCACTGAAAAGATCTGCCAGAGTTCTTTGATTTAGTACAACAATTTTTCAGGATTTCTCAAAGAGATCAGCTTGTCCAAAAGAGCAGAAAGGGGGAAAAAAAAAATGAGCCAGGCCCTTCATGGGATTTTTACTGTGTTAAATAGGTAAAACTTTTTACAAATCAAGGCCTTGGGAGTTTAGCTAAGACAGAAGAATGTGGGAGAGCTGCATGACCAGAGCACAGCGCTTTAACCTGAGTAAAAAAGTTGGGTGCCTAAAATAGTATAAAGATTATCTTTCCATAGAAAGAATTCTTGGCACAGTTATCTCCTCCTCACCCTAAGCATTCCCATCTACAAAAATTTCTAAATCTCTATAATACCTATCGATTCCTCCTTCGATCCACTAGTTTTTCCAGTGGGTAGAGAATGGCATAGTATAAGCAGAAGCTCTTAGAATCACAATTATTGAACTTGCACATTTACATTTCTCAGTAACTCTCCTTCTGGATACTGGAAGGAGGTACTTTTGCTGTCTTAACTACTTTAGCCTATTCTTTACTTGGATCCTCCAACCTAAAACATTGTTTAAATAGCTGCTGCTAATGGCTCTCTCCCTTTGCCATCACTCTTGTACCATTTCCACAGATTGCCCCTCAGTTCTGGAACAAACATGAATATCCTGAACAGGATTTCAAATGACCAAAACAAAACAATAGCAAAAATCCAAGTAACTTAAGTAGACACAATCAAATATCCCACTTCTTACTATCACTGAGGAAATTCACAACTGAGGATCATCTTATCCCACTGAACAGTAAATATCTGAGAGTTACTCATTCGTACAATGTGCCTGGCCGAGGTATGTTATGTTCCACATACATGTGCTATCTCATCCTCTCCCTGGAAAAGAAGCAGGTTCATTAAATATTTGGTTCAATGCTTTCTAGTTTTATTATACACAAACCAGTTATTTTATGTCTATCCAAAACAGCTGAAAGACCACAAGAAGTAATGGGTATTGATAGCAGAAGGCTCTGATAATCAAATGGATTCCTATATTTTGCTTCTAGACAGATCTTCCTAGACTTGGTCAGATTTTTTTTCATTTACCTGGTATCTATTTGTCTTTAGATTATGAACCCTGGTTGCTCTTTAATCATTCCCTCTTCGTAACTGCTCTTTACAACAGCATTCTCATCTTAATTAGGATCTCTAACCACTTTCAGACACGCAGTTACTATCAATCACAGTAAGTGCTGATGTGATTCCATTCCAACACGAAGGACATCACAGAGTTTCTATTTATTGGACTTAGGATGGAGAGAAAAAACACATTACTTGAACTATTTTAAAATTCACATGGATTGCCCAGTCAGATAAATATCCACCATTATTATTTGAAAAGTCATAGTCCAGCTTGAATTAGAATATATCTATGTATCCATACATTAAAAAAATAGTAATTCCAAGCAGAATGCACAATACCCTTTAAAAAAGTTGATCAAAAACTCTAGTAAGACTTATTAGCATTCTTAGCACTGTTAAGTGCTATTCCTAGGCAGGTGGTGGATTCAACCACTCCAAGAGAAACTCCTCTGGCAGGACTGGATTAGACAAAAATTATATTTGAAATTGAAAAAAAAAAAAGAAAAAACAAAAAACAAAAAGACAAAGAGCTTCCAAAGGCACAGCTCTACTTTTGACGCCATGTGGGCTGAATTGAAGCTATAGAGGCTGAAGTACCCCACTGACAAAATAAAAATAAGAGGAAAAGAAATGAATAGAGCTAATTCATACTTTCTTTCCTTACATTTCAGGTGTAGTGAAGAAAAGATGTCGACACCTTCGCTCACACCTCACAGGGCTTGTGCTTGGGCCACCCTGAGGCTCGCCTGCCCTGTTACCCCAGTGGATCCCTTCCTCCTCCAGCTCCTGGAGACCACAGGCAGGCGCTGCCCGTTGCCCACCCTCGGGGCAGCTGTTGGAGAACCGTTGGGCGACCGTTGGGCGCGCCCGGCCGCGCCCTGCCATTACGCGCCCGCCGCCACGGCTGAGCGCCTCGCGCGCCCAAGATGGCGGGGAGTCGGCGGCACCTGCCCGCCCTCCCG